>VUQS01003304.1:0-10519 GCA_015108495.1 Heterochromis multidens
CATTTAGGCGAAAACCACTGCTGGCCAAAAAGAACACAAAGACTCATCTCACATTTACCAAAAAAACATCTTGATGATCCCCAAGACTTTTGGGAAAATATTCTGTGGACTGACGAGACAAAAGTTAAAATTATTGGAAGGTTTGAGTCCCGTTACATCTGACATACAACTAACACAGCATTTCATAAAAAGAACACCAACAGCCAAACATGGTGGTGGTAGTGTGATGGTCTGAGGCTGCTTTGCTGCTTCATGACGACTTGCTGTAAATGATGGAATCATCTGCTTGAAAACTCTCCAATGTGGCTGAATTAAAACAATTCCTCCACAGCGATGTGAAAGACTCATTGCCAGTTATTGCAAACACTTGATTGCAGTTCTTGCTGTCAAGGTTAGCACAACCAGTTATTAGGTTTAGGGGGCAATTACTTTTTCACATAGAGCCAGGTAGGTTTGGATAATTTCTTTCCCTTGAAAACTAAATCATCATTTAAAAATTGCATTTTGTATTTACTCAGGTTATCTTTGTCTAAAACAAAAATTTGTTTGAGGATCTGAAACATGCAAGTGTGACAAACATAGTAATAAACAAGAAATCAAGAAGCAGGCAAATACTTTTTCACAGCACTGTATGGCAGTGAGAACCCTGTTTCTTTGTCCATGTCCTGCTACTTAATCTCGGCTCCTGTGTTTGTAATGACAGGGAGATAAAAGGGCGGTTATGATATCCCATCAACCAGTCAGATTAGATGGATGACAAGTTTCAGTGACAGTGTCTTAGAGTCCTTTCTTCCACTTCTTCTGTGCTCTGATGACTCTTGTGAAGCAGTGAATACAATTTCTTTAATGTTTTCCATGTTAAAATTTTGAGTAACTGAAGAATATATAGAACCTAGAATATAATGTAAGGGGATGAGGTGAGGTCCTCACTACAAAGTAAACCATTCTTGGGTGGAGCCAGTTTTTCTGAGCTTTATAGCAGATTTCCTGAGTACACAAGGTCATATAGTTTAGAGAGTAACATAAACAACACAGTCTGGCTCATGGGATCATATTTTATCTATCATGCAGGCTATTAGCCTGAGTGATTTCAGAGTTATTTATACAAACCATGCCATTCATCATTAATGTCAGAACACTTTCTTAAAATTAAATACATCCTGATGCGTAACCCTATGTCAAAATAACACCGCAGATTTTGATTACATATTTGTGGTCATGTATAGTGTTGAATGGGTGTGAACAAGGGCACAAAGAAGCAAGAAAGAGATATATTTAGTGTGCGGACTTTGTGAGTCTGTTGTGAGTGCCTTAGTGGAACAGAGCAGGGATTAGAGCTGATTTCTGTATTATATTTCAGTGGAACATGAGCTGGTGACGGGGAGAGTTGACAGGGACTGAAAGGTGTCAGTGTGTATGGTAACCTGATTGCCCCAACTTGCTGCCATTGACTGTTACTCAACACTTAGTTTTCTGCAATGTCTTTAATTGTACCTGCCTCCTGGAAAGGTCCCCCACCACCACCATCCTGTCTGTCCTTGGCGAGTGTCCTTTCCCTGCCATTGAGTAACCCCCTTAAAAAACATCTATGTTCATCAAAATTAGATATATAGAATATTTTCCATGAGACAAATGTAATTCAGCACCTTTTCCCTTAGTAGGGGGATATATGAAAATTCATTCTTTTGCAAGCTGCCTGCAGCGTACCTCCACGGTCTCTGTGCACCTGACCTGCAAGACCCACTCACACATGTTCTCTTTCTACTGGAGGGAGTGTCAGCAGGTGTTTTATTGTGACACACATGGAGTGGAGCAGAGCAGGAGCAGAGACCCACACACTGTGAAACACAGAGCAGAGGAGAGCAGCACCACAGCAAGGACTCTCCCACTGAGCTGAAATTAAACAGGTACATATGGACAACATGAGCTTTCAACTTGACTATGTTATCGAACAGCTAATAACGTGTTGCTGGAATTAGTTAAACCTTATTTGCAACAGCAACTCTGATATGTTAATCCCAAAAAGTTTAGTTCTTTAGATTTGTTTTGGATAGAACTGTGCAAAACACCATATTTTTGAGACTGTCATTGGTTCCCTGGTTTTCCAACATAAACATGCTCAGATAACATGTCTTCAAGCCTAGAAAAACAACATATGGTCATGTGAGCAATGTTAAAAACATGATTTTTATTAGAGGTAATCTTTGAAGAAAAAAAAAACAATAGGGGGAATTGCATAAACACATACTTTCCATGATTTGGTGTAATCATTTAATGGTTAATGCTTTAATTTTGGCAGGTTCAGAAAGTGCAGAAGAAATGTTTGCTTTCTTGTATGAGCTGAAATGAGCCAGAACACCTCACACTGAGCACCATGCAGACACAGCGTGACTTTGCATTGCTGAAGTGAGTGCAAGAGCTGAGGTGCACACACAAACTAAGCTGCTAGAACTCGAGCTTTCAGGAGACTGTTTTATAAAGTAACAGCTTGCTGAAATTACAGCATGAGGTCATAATCTGTAAAAATCTGAAAAATGAAGACATATGTTGAGAATATAGCCTGTCTTCAGTTGGCCTCTGTGCATTGTTTTTCTAAGATTATACAACTCCGGATGATCGGAAGCCATGGATAAGACAGCTGGGGGATCTTTGAAGTGAGTAAATTAAGGGGCCAGGCAGGTATGTGTACGTGAAGGGCTGCTGAAAGAAACATCAAATCAGCAGCAGCAGGAGAATGTGAGAAATAAAATAGTCTATGTGTCTAACCTTCACTCTAACAGGCATCATTCTTGAAGAAATGAACACTGAGAATTTTTTATAAGTTTACAACAGACATATAACTGTAAACATGCTGAATTTCATGATACGTTAATTTGTCTGTTATTCCATCTTCATTCTTTCATGATCCTCCAAGCTGTTCCATAACAACCCTTCAAAAGCAGGATAAAATTTAGAAATAAAAGCAGAATTATTTGCTATTTCAATATTATTCCTTGAACAACTAAGAAACACCTTCTAAGTGATAAAACCTAACAACAACATGACACTTTAGAACAGTGAAGTCAGAGATGCTTACTGCTTCATTCGCTTTGGATTTACCCAAAGACGGGGTTGACTGGAGCTATTCAAAGGTGGCAAGATAAAAGAGTGGATGGAAGCTCAGTCATTTCTAGACTGTTTTCATATCTACTTTATCTCATGTGGTTTTGCAGCAGGTCACATCAGGTATGTTACTGATTAGCCTGCCCTGAGGCCGGATGTGTTCTGGGTGCTACTTAGAACTGTACTGCGTCCTGTCAGCTTCTGCCTCACATTCACTCCTACAGCCACGGATCAATTCCTCTGACAGAGAAAATTCAGTAAAAAAAATGCACTTCTTTTTATTCAGTGCATATTCAGCACTCCTTAACTCAACGTGAGCACAGTCAACAAGCACACATTTGAGCTTTTTGGGACAATAGCATCTCTGCCCTCTTCAAATTTCATTTATGAAGAGCACCAGACGCAAGAATCCCGCTGAGCTGCCATAGTGACGCCAGAAATATAATCAAAGTTATGTTTTCTGGTGGATTTGCAGAAATCTGCTTTCATCAAAACTCTTATATATAGAGATGCTGGACCCAAGGTGAGCGGAGAGAGTGGAGTAGACATTCGAGGCAAAGGAGGGGGTGAAAACATATATAAATCAGGAAATAGTGCAACATTATATGAGAGACCAAAAAGGGAGTGGCATAAGTAAAAGGCATGAGCCATTTCTTTTGACAGCTACTGTTAAGTGTATGTTCTGGATAATGGCAGAAAGGACTTTGCTTTAGGGTACCATAAAGTGTAAAAAGTGAATGGAACATTTGTCATTTTGGGGAGTTTTTGAGGGGATAGCACATGTTTATTAGCATGACATATCTAGATTCTTAATAGCATGTATCTGGCAACAGGTGTGGGAAGAACAGTCATTGTGTGAACTGTGAGCTGAATCACAGAACACGCAAGAGATTTAGTAGACTAAATTACATGAGTGTCACTGGGAAATAGGCTTTGTTTTGGCAACCAGGAGAACAGACGTTTTTTAAAGCTGGTGAACACAGAGCTGGAAAGGGGGGAGGGGGTTGTCAAAGCGCCAAGATGCTCCAGTTTCAGGGGAGCAGAGTTGTAATGACATCAGGGAAGTGTAATGTGGGTTGTCATGAGTGCAGCATGCTTGCCTTGATGTAATGCAACTCTAGCAACACTCCCTGAACTCTGAGCAAGGGCACAGACAGTAAAATATTTAATAGCATCACAGATAGAGTAATCAACAGAGTGAAAGAGACTAGAAAAGTGAAAGAACAGGAAACACTGACAAGAATGTGATGTATGTTTCATATGGAACAAATTGCACATCAATAAACATCAATCATTGCTTCTCCTCTTTCCTTGCTCCTCATCTGGCCAGTTTCTCTCTGATGAGAGACAACAAATCAATCTTCTCAAAAAACCCAGCTAGGAAAACAAGCCAACAAATTTATCATGAACATAAAACCAAACAGAAATGGCTCCCATGCTCTCTTCACTCTCGTTTTGCCAAGTTTTTCAGCGGGAGAGGAGAAAGCAATGCGTGAGGTACAGGAAAAGTGAGCAAGACATCAGGATTCTATTCAGAAACAATGCAAAAAGCGCCCCATGCTGATATGTCTCCATGCAAAATGTAACCACGGTGGACCTCTGAGGTCAGGTCACAATACTAGAGAAGGGCAGTGTAAAGGGCTGGATAGTGTAGCACGGGTGGAATTACTTTCTCTGGCTGGACCAAAGGTTACAGCGGTAATAAAAACATATGCAGATGTGCACTCATAAACATACACAAAATCAGATACTGAACATAACTGTATGCACATCCACTAAGACACAGCTATGCCTGGAGCCTTGATTTCCTCCCAGGGGGTGAAACAAAAGGCATTACGGCTTACACATTTCTTTTACTAGGCATAAGAAAGCCCTAGAGTTTCATAACATAAAGTGTGCTTTTTTTTTTCAAATACTTTAAGTAACTACAGTTTGACTATGAGCTCAGCATGGTATCTATTGTGTTTAGAGTGGTGTCAGGGTGGCCACCTTAGTCAAATCTGCAGGACTGTCTAACTCCATGGCCCAAGTTAAAGCACAATGTTGACCTAAAGCAGTCATTAAGCACGGTCATAAAACTTTGTGCAGATGCAAATTCTTCAGGTAGGCTCAAATAAGATGAGGGGGAGAAACCACAGTCGTGGAAAGCGCCTTATCAGAACTGCAGTGATAAGCATCTAATGGGCTCACTCAGTGGTATTCTGCTGGTGTTAAAACCAACTCTGTAAAAAAAAAAAATCAATTTTAAGCTCCTGATAAAAAAGATAAGTCAGATGATTTATTTAGTTCCCTTCATTTTGAAAGATAAAAGATGAAACTACCCAGGAAACTCCCTGATTATCAAACTGTATTTCTGCCAAGCAGGCATCACCCCAACTACCCATTCTTCATTTTTCTCTGATTACAGATGTGGCTGATAAGAAAGACACTGGAAGTCCTTGTGATGAGAAAGCCAAGAGCAACCAAAACACACACAAAGACAGGCCAAAGAAACAGAGAATAGCTGACCTCTGACGTAGCTTAATGTAGCTAAGCCATAGCTGATGAGGGGAAAAAAGTCCCATTAACAGAGAACAGAGCTGGCTGACTAGATGCAGCTGTGCTCAGCAGTGGCCGAACCGAGGCAAGTTGAATGATTACGATCACCTGCGAATCACAGCAGAGTTGATCAACATGACAGAGGGAGAGAAAGCATGTTCATATGTAATGGAAATTATGCAGTTGATATTGGAACATACTAATATGTAGTATGTGTCTATCTGTACTGTTGGAAACACAAAGCAGACAAAATCTGCAAAATCTTGGCTCAAAGTTAAGTAAGATAATGGGTTAGGTTAGGCAGGTAGTAAATATGGTTAGATTAAGATGCCAGAGAATTACTGTAAGTCAGTGTACTGTGTATATGTGTGGACAATGATGGCGGGGACATTAAGGACTCTGGAAATGATCTAAAGCAAACTAGGGCAGTATCATGGCCAACAGGCTAATAAACAGACATGTTTTAGAGTCAACGTCATATCACATGGTTTAACTCAACTTTTCAGATTAACATGTATCTTAGAGAGGTGGATGAAAGATATTAAACACGGTATTTCAAACACAAATGAAAAGGAAAGCAGTGAGGGAGAAGGAAAATGGGAGATGAAGGAGCAGGACAAATATAATTATAAGCTGGTTAACCAGCCAGCAGCAGGAGGTTTAGTGACTGATGATAAAACATGTTTGTATGATTATTAGCAAAAATTCCCATATTAGTGTGGTCAGTGTTCTAGAAATGGATGGCGTGCACTCTCATTTCATTTCCCAGCTCAGCAGGAAAACTGAAATTAATTCGATCTAGATTATCACAAAGGTTATCATGAGCCACTTCACAGTAACACTGCTCTGCACAATGCAATACTGTTCAAAAGCACCAAAAACTGCATGCTCCCTAAGTTAATTTAGCACCTTTTAAAAAAACATTTTTTTTAAAAAACAAAAACTGTATTATCTTTATAAGTTACACTGGAACAGATGTGTTTTAACACATTTTAACCAATAAACAAGCACATGAATACATGTGGAAGATTTTAAGTATGAAAAATGATTTTAAATCTAATTTAAATCTTACCTTTCATGTGCTTTTGGTTGATATTTCCAGCACAGTTTGGCTGATATGTCATCAACCTCATACAAAGGAGTTTGCTGACATTTTTTGTTTGTTGTGCTCACAATATCAAGAGTAAAGCTGGCACCACAGTGGCACTGGATAATTTCATTTGAATGTTTTCACTGAAACTATTTTGAGATCTGTAGATTATTTATAACCAAGGACAAAGTTTCAGAACAGAAACAATTGTGTTGAATTTTCCAAATGTGATTATTGAAAATTCAATTCCACATACCTCAGAGACTGATAACCATAAATCTGGGCACCAAAAAATAAACTATTTGGATGGCAAGATAATAATAATACTTTATATAATATGGTTGCACCAACCTTTTAAATTCAGCTTTTGCAGCAAAAACCTATGATGCAGATTTTATACAGAGTTCCTATAAGGACTGAATAGTAGCCCATAAAGGTCAAATGTCCGGTGGTTTGTTTCAACAAACTGTTTGTCTGTTTCTCCCTTTCTCTCAAAACACAAGACCATTTGCCTAATGGCTTTGGTTCCAGTGGAGGCGCAGAGAGGAGCAGCTCAGGAGAGGTGAGGTGGTGATAAGAGGGAGAGTGTCTCGTATATATACAGTGATGAGGAGTGATGTGAGGTGTAGTGAGGTAAACAGCCTGAGAGCAACAAGACCATTTAAAAAAAAGCTGATCCAAAGTAGGAAACCTCCCACAGAAAGTACAACAATTAAGAGTGAATCCAAGTAAAACAGAGCACATGTATAAGTCTGTCCATCATCTCAGTGGAGTGAATAACTGACATGAATAAAGACGAAGCAAGAGAATTAAAGACGGCCAATTGGCAGAAGCTAAACTACATGCAGCACATTTCACACACTACACATCTTGATTCTCTGTGACAAGTAAATCTAAAAAAGGATGTGCCTCATCACAAAGGATTGTACAGATGATACATTGTCTATCATTACATCGGGATGTGCACCTATGAGGCCTCATTGAAGGTAGAGAGCTAAACTGTGATTATTTGTGTATTGTAAGCAGGAGGCTGGTGCTGTATTGAAGTACTAGAATTGCATCTATCTCCTTTGCTTCCTGCTGCCTCACAGGACCTGGCAATGTATCTCAATATGACTGTGTGGGCAGGGAATTTTAAATAACTAGATGAATCAGTAGCAAATGGTTTGGTTCTACCAAATGAAACTATAATAAATGGTTTGGTTTCAAGCAAAATGAGAACATTAACAAGCGGTGATGACAGTAAAGCCAAAATCCTTCACATTTTTCTTAGAAACACATGGTCTAAGACCAAGAACCTGATTCCTAGAAATCACATTAAAAAAAAAAGGACAAGAGTTATGTTAATGTTCCCATTTATATCCAGCAAGCTTCCTGCCAGAGATTCTTGCATCCACGATTCCCCTACTGTGTTTACGCAATGCAGTTGAAAACAGTGACAGAGAAAGAGCACATTGTGTATTCTGCATTTTGTCAGGACAGTGTATGTAATGGAGCACACATCCATGCAGCTGTGAGTATTTGAGTGGCAGCTACAGAAAGTTGTGTTGCCACCTAGTGCTGACATGTAAAACAGCAATTTGCCGTCTGATTTTGAAGGTTCAGATGTTGATGGAGCATGAAATTGTAAAACAAACAGAAAGATCAGTGAGCTTTCTCTTACTTACTAATCTTTATTCCCAGCAAGAGGCCAGAAAAGAATTATAGAGTCAAGATAACCATAAGACTTCCTCTTTGGCAAGGATCTGAACGCCCGGTTGTCAGTTTATTAGATATAGCCAGCCAGAACAAATGCGGGTTACTAGAGCAGTCAGTAGGACTTGTCATAAGGCAATACAATTCTACAGAGTAGAAACTAAAGTCTTCAAAATGACCATGCAGCTGAATCAACACGTTTCTAGAACGGTTTCAACACCAAATGAGCACTGATGAAGAAAGGATGTGTTGCAGGACTAAGGACTACTTCACTGGTCTAACTTAATGTTAGCTGAGTGTATCTAACAACCTGGCAGCAACCTGGTTTCTATTAAATTAATTTCAAGCATACTTCAAAAAGAAAACAATTATGTCGGCCACATGTATCCTATCTAGCGCTCAAGATATGTCTTAAATGTGCTGCAAATTCAAACCTCAATTTAAAAAAAAGAAATTTAAGACAGATTGTTTCTTTATTGATAACATATGTTATGCCCACCCACATACAAACATGGTGAAACCATTCTTTCCATAACAGGTGTTATGAGCATTTGCCTGGATAGACCTAAAGACAACAGTATAATATTGTGATATAATCCATAGACAAAAAAAAAAGTCATTATGGCACAAGCAATGAAGTTCAGGTTTGATAGCAGTCACTTGATGTACATCTCTGATGACACAGCTATTTCCTTTATAGTGTATCACCTTTTTGAAGTACAGTTGCCGTGATAAGAACATAAAGGATGTAACAGTACATAATGGGCACTTGACATTTAAGTTACAGCATGGCAAAAACATTAAGCACATTTTGGTTGATTTAAAGGCTGTGATATAATCAAAAACTGAAAAATAAATAATCCCTGTTGCATAATGTTTAGTGGAAAATGCATGCATATATTTATGATCAAAATGTTAGTGGTAGACACTAGAGGCCCTTTCATGTTTCATATAAATCTCTAAGGAGACAAACTTTCAACTGGATGAACTTTGTGAACTCCAGCAGTAAAACCGATACTTGCAGCAGGATCAGCCACCAGGAGTGATAATGGAATTTTATCAAAGCCAAACTGTTTTTAAACAGGTCATTATTCCATGTGAAACCTGCAGGTGAGAATAAAGGGGCATTTGTATCATGAACAGGTCAGTAAGCTGTGTAAAACAAGATACTATGGAAACAGAGAAACAGACATCCTCTCTCAGCAGGTACACCTGTTAAAACTCACACCACCTGATGAGAGTGTGGGTGCATGAACCTTCCCAGTGATTCTTAGAGCTCTGCTGTGAACTGTCCTTTACTCTGGATGACCCTCATGACGGACTGGACCACCTCTAATGTGGTTCCCTGACCCCCGAGATCTGCTGTGTGCAACTGCAAATAAAGAAAATAAAATCATGAATAAAATACAACAAACAAAAGAACGGGGTAATGACAAACACTGTCCAAAATTATAAGTAAATCATTTAACACATGAACATAGGCTATAAAACTGTAGCACTGTGGAATGTGTCTTGTGTCAAATACTGTAGTTGGATAGCTGCTTGTGTTTTCTAAGTGCCTATAAAGCGTAATCAGTTGCCCACAGTAACTAGTCTGATGCTGCACATGATAGGCAGATCAGGTTTTGGAATGTACTCAAGAACCATAATTAAGGCCAATGTGGCATAATGTAAAATCAGATCCCATACAGTGTAGAGCTGCACAAGAGCTTTGTGAAAGTAAAAAGGACACAATGCTGCTTTGTGTGAATGCATTGTGATGCCTTCTAGGAAGCATGCCAGACCTGCCACCGTGGCCTTAAATCCTATGTCAGGCAACAATGGCCTGTGAGCTTTATGGCAGCATGATAGGTGAGGAACCTATCAGTGAGGTGGTGAGTGAGGCTCACCCTGGTTTCATTCATTGTGGTGAGGACTGCATTCCGGATCAAACTCGCATAATCATTAAGCCTGAAAACATAAAGACATAAAAAATTATTTACATGTAATGCAGTCACACCAATACACCTCAGGTTAAAAAAAAAAAAAAAAAAAAAAAAAAAAAAAACCACAAAAAAAATTTTTTTAAAAAAAAAAAAAGGGGGGGGGTTAAGG
>VUQS01003309.1:0-11073 GCA_015108495.1 Heterochromis multidens
TGCACATGCATATACAAAAAGCCCACGCACTTCCGCAAAAGGTAGCTAAACCATATTGAAATATATGTCAATGTGTATATGCAGGTTTGCACAAACAGTGTAAGCATTTGCTCACATGCATGCTATGGTATACAACATTGTGTTATAGAACCAGGAATGTATATTTGAGTTTTAGCCCATGAGTGTTGTGTTTGCACTGGACAGGTTATAATTTACAAAGGGAACAGGGAGGCTCACAAAGGGGCAGGACCCAGGGGGGCCATCAGGCTGAACTTGCTGTTCACGGGACGTGCCCTGGGAAGAGACCCGATGTCACATGGATAAAAACAACACACACGCCCTGTCAAACTGCAGGGAGGATGGATGGATCGAGAGAGGACAGGGGAGCGATAAAGAAGACGGAAAAGAGAATGATGGTGGCCAGAGTTAAATGGACAACGTGAGATATGAGTCGATAGAAAAGGATGGAAAAAGACAAATAAAAAGTAAAAGAAAATGACTGTGTGTGACCGTTTCCCTGGAAATACTATGTCATGATCTGACAGAGAATGGAAGAGTTTATAATACTCTAATGTTACCGCAGCATTTTAATCCCTCCTGGATTCTGCACTGCTAACAGCCTAATAAAAAAATAGAGGCGTGGTCTGGTGGGAATAAGATCAGTGTGACCCCTTCAAAGCCATAAAGGAGTCACAAGTTGTTTTTGCATTTGAATGTCCCTTTTTTCACAAATGCATCTCTCTTCCCTTCCAAATAATTCTGCAATAGTGTGAACTAACAGTAGAGCAGCAATATAAGAATTCTAAAAAGCGGACCTCAGTGACAGCTGAGCTGCATAAAACGAAAGCTCAGGATGAGTCGGTTTACTTGCTGTTTGTCTGGCTCGTCTCTCTTTATCACCGATGAGAACCAGTTGTGTGAGGAGGAATAAAAAGGTAACATTTGTGGAACCTCCGATGCTGGAATGTAAAGATTTGTGAGAAGTATTCAGACAGATGAATGTTATTGCGTTAGAAGCCAGACCTTGAGTTTTATGTAGCTACCTTAAATGTGTGGAAAGGAAGTTCTAATTTAGTTTTAAAACTTGTCCTATCTGTATTGAGTCTTTGCCCCCGATTGCACTTCAATTACAGAGACTTCCTAATGGATATCCTCTTGTCTCTGCTCTCTGATGCTTTACTGCTCTTCTGGGATGGGGCCTTGTTTGTCTGAAAGTGTGCATGCATATGTGTGTATGTGTATACGATGCATTACTATACTATATGAATGAACTGTAATTTGACAGGATTTTACGCAGCCATCTTCAAGGCTGAGCACTGCAGGCTGTACTGCGAGATCTGGTGACCTCATTATTCCAACTGTTACTTGACCCTATTTAGGACACTGGCCTTGTTTTTTTGAATTGATGTACTGTATGCTACTTCTATACTACTTAATGTCTGTCAGTGAGGAAAAAGCAGTCTGTGCAACTGGGTATGCTGTGAGTTCCAGGAAGAGTGATCAAAGCTTCTTCCTTTTCTCAGGGATCAAACAACGAAGGAATACAACGAATATTTACTGCTTTGTTTGGTACTGGTACAAAAAAAAAATCTGAATTCTGAGATATAAGTCAGAATTCTGTAAAGAAAATGTTGGAATTCTTAGGAAAAAAATAATTTGAAGATTAAAGTTAGAATTAAGACTTTTTTCTCTCAGAATTCTGAAAAAAAAAGTCAAACATATGTGTAATTGATTTAATTCTATGGAAGAGGATTACAGAAAAAAAGAGTTTTTTCACAAAAACTCAATGCTAAAAAAAAGAAAGTCTGAGTTCTGAGGGAAAAAAAGTCGGAATTCTTAGATTAAAGTCAGAATTCTAAGGAAAAAAAATTGGTAATTTTGGGGAAAAAAGTCAGAATTCTGAGAAGACAGTTTTGAGGAATAAAACAAGTCATAACTCAAAATATTATTTTTCAGTTTCCGTAATCCTCTTTGGTATAATTCACATAGATAATATCTACTTTTCCTCTATTTTGCCAAACTTCCTGCTGCCAGCTGGATGCTCCCTTTCTATTGGCCAAACTGGCAGTCATCACAGCGCAAAGATGTCAAAGTTCAATTTTACTGATCTTTGACTGTGGTGTCCACAAGAGCTCCTGAGCTGGGCACTGCACTTGGGCTTTCCTTTCTACAGGATCAGACTGTCACTGAACAGCAAAAGCCAGTATAAAATAATGGGTTTCAGAGTGCAGCACGTCGTTAACACATACCATGAAGTAGCGCATTACCACCAAGCAGTGTGCATTGGTTAAGATCCAGTCTGGACAGATCACCAGTTTATTTTAGACGACAAAAACATCTACACTAATATTCAAGTTCTAATTCCCCAAAGTTTGATAATTTTGGACTGTGGGAGGAATAGTTTACACAGATGAAACCCACTTAAACCTAAGGATCTCATGCTGTGGTTCTTCAAAATGTTGCTAACCACCGAACCACTTTAACCACCCTATTGTTTCAGCGGTTTGTTCAACCCTTGAAACACTACAATTTTGGTTCATGATAAGGTTTTACCTTACTTACTGAACACAAAAAGGGGAATTATGAACTCTCATATGACAAGAAGTAACAAATCTGGTCATTTCAAACAAATACATAATTTCGGCTGTAATTCTTCACAGATAGACAGCCGACTTCTTGGATAAAACATACACTTAATCCTTGATATGTTTGACATCACCTTATTCACTGTAAGGTGGCCAACTAAGCACTCACTATAAAAAGGTACAATAAAGAAGCAATATCTTGTTCAAGAGTGAAAAGGAGCATATGGACAGTAACATTTTAATGGATGACAATCTAACAAAACATCTCCATAAGTCCATTATGACAAGAAGAGATCAACAGAAACAGCTGTTTTATGACTTGTGTTTGCAGTTAAAACACACCAATGCGTTCTTCCAGATCGCAATTAAAGCACAGGGTGATCACTGTTGTTGGTTCAGTTTGTCATTTTATATTACAATTGTAAGAGACATGACAGGTGTTTCATTATGTCTGCATGGCTGGTCATTATTGCAAACAATAAAAAAATAAATACAAATGTAGCACAATAGGGTTTTATAACTGCCATTTATCTGCCCAGTGTTCCCTATGCTCTGCAGTATCTTAATTCATTTTCAGATAAAGGCCTGGGTATCAGTCTGTCATGTTTTAGTTGAAATCAATCTCAAAAGACTTCCTAGAACTCACATTATATCAGTGTTGAACATATTTATTCTCATTAAAAGTCTCCATAAAATTTTGTTTATTTGTTTTCGGTCCATCAAAAACAAGACAAGAAACAAAAATTCAGATTAAACAACTTCTAACGACACATGAGGTAATATTGATACAATCGCAAGAGATGCACAAGAAGCTGAGTGGCTTTCCTAAGTGACATTTTTTATTTTTTTATGGTTTGTTTGTTTGTTTGTGTGATCCAGCTGTTGAATGGTATGAAAAATAATACAGAGTCATCAAATGTTTTGTATCTTAAAGCACCTACTATAAGTAGTTCCTTACTTTCTATATTAATCACTTAAATGACAACATAAAATACTATTACACAGTACATGGGGTCACTGCTGCTTTTGTGATAGATTTTACCATATTTTCATTTCATGAAAAAAAAATTTTGGATTGATTACCTAAACATGTCTCTGGCTCGTCCATCCAGTCTTGTTCTGGCAACAGTTGGTGAGCTTGGCTGTAGTGGCCATCTCATCATCCAGCTGAATAGCAGCCCTTCCAGTGAACAGTTGTGGGATGTGGGCCCCGGGCCCCAGCTGCCGTCTTAGCTTCACAGTGAGTCTGCTGAGTGTGAATATTCATTAAGCTGGCCAGATAATCATAGACTCACCAGTGTTTGCGTTGCTACCTCGGGGGTTGAGGGGCCCATTCAAACACATGAGGTTTAGTTTGTTGCCAGCAAACACTTTCATGTGGGTTAAGACATGTCTCTTATGAGCACTACATCATTGTGCCATCCACACACTGTTTCACTGAAAACAATAAAATAATAGGTCATCACATGACAGAATACTGGCTCATAATTATTATAAAGTGTTGTCCATGACCTTTGATCCAGTCTTAGAAAATGAAAGAAACCCACAAATTGCCCGGCATAGCTAATATTATGATAATACTGTACAGTAAATGCATGTACTCAGCCTAAATTCTCCTGGAACATTTCCCCACTAAATTTCATCAAAGCCATGGTGGGAGCTGGCTAGGCAGGCAGGAACCAGAATAAGTAGCTCTGGGTCTTTCTGGCTCTCATGAGGCTCTGTGATCCTGCAGTCCTAGATGGCACATGGAAACTAAACAACCCTGGTATCCTGCTCTAGTGAACCAAGTAATTCCCTGTCAGTTGGAGGCTTATAGAGCGACTCTGCTCCCTGGGAAGATGCTATTCATTGCTACAACACCCACAAATCACCATTTTCATGGTTTGACTTCCCCTGCAGAGCCAGGCCTTTTGCCCCCATTGTATACTTAGGGAGAGGGTTAATTTCCAGGTGTCCTTTGCCCAATGCTGTTAACAAAATTGGGACCTCTGACTGGACAGGAAAAGACTCTATTTTTGGGGACCAGATGGTCACATGCCCACAATTAGCTTTCCCCTGCAAATTAGGTTGGATGACATCAAGGCAGCTGCTGGAGAACCGTTGGGGATTATGTGGACACTGAAAGTTGATGTGTTTTGATACAACCCATAAGGGACACACCAATTTTGAGGAAAAATGCTTGAAAATTTTAAGTTAATAAAACATGTAGAAAAGGAAAGCTGTAATTTCCTTGTAATATTTTAGTGCGTCCAAGAACTGCTCTACAGATCACTGACAGATTTGGAGGTCTACAAATAGCGTCTTTGGTATTACATACCATCTTTAGATTATTCATTCAGGCTGTTTAGGGGAACATACCACAGAAACCAAGTGTGGCATCTCCTTTCCTGCCCAGTGGTCTCCCTTTCTATTTGTTCTCCCCTCTCAGCAGCAAGTGGTGGTAGAACGGATCCTCCAGGTGATTGAGTTTTCAGCCAAAGCACCTTGAATAATTAAGCATGTGGTGGGCGAGCCTCCTTAAGTTTCGCAGTCGATTCAGATTACCATGTGTATACAAACAGATGGAAGCGCGTACGTAAGGACATGTCCACTCATACAAAATCTTCTCTGTGTAAAGTATCCACACACACAAATACAAACACACTCCCCAGTGTAGCCAGGCCCTTGGCTATGCAGCTTTGTGGGAGGCTATCTCACTATTATCTGGTCTTCTCCCTCCCTCTCACTATCTGCTTTACAATCAACTGTGGTTTCAAAACAACTTAATCCCTCTGACTGGCACACTGCACTGTGTTGTTGCTATGCCGGCTAGATGTCCTGAACTAGGGTACAATTTCACACCACTGTATCCCACTCAGTCCAGTAGTTTATCCTTAAGGGTACTATAGAAATGCATTTTTCCTTATGAATGAGCAACAGCACTTCACCAATGTTTTAGACATACTTCCTTCGTGCTCTGGCTCTTTAAATCAATGTTGCCATGCACAGGAACTGTGAGTCCTTTGGTTATTAATTTGGGTTCATGGCTCCACAGGCTTAAGTAAAACCTTTGTATGCCTGAACACCCAGTGTCATGTAGTGTGAAAGCATGAGGAAAATGTGTCATGATGATGTTGCTGCCACTGACCCTTTTTGTGATCATCTCCAGCAGACAAGTCCCCAACATTTTTATTTGTCACCCCTTAATGCTAAGCAAAGGCAACAATTGCCTTACAGCAAAAAAGTTGCACATAAGCTGTAAGCAGTTCAAAGACAAAGATTCTTTCTTTATTTTATGAAATTTTAGAATCCAAAAAAGTGAATTTCTTCATCTTCCAAATAAAAAAAATGTCATAATATCCATGCTTTCTTAACCAGATCTCACTTAAAAGAAATCTAATATAAGGTGAGATTTATCAAGGTTATACAGTTTGCATGAAGAAAAATCCAATTTACTGAATAGCTTTCAATACAGCTGTCAATAAATGTATAGGAATAAATGGTATATGGATAAAGTATGAATTTTTCTGAAGGAGAATGGCCAAAGTTTGAAATATTAATTGTTTACATAAAAAGAAATTCAGAAAATGACTGAATGTTTTGTTGAGCTTCAAAAACAAAATAAGAAAAAAAACCCTTCTAATGTGGTCTCGGTCTTGCCCTCCTTCTTTCCCACTTCCTGCTGTGTTCCATGGCACCCCTGCTGGCATCACCCATCTGGGCTGTGATACTCGGTGATGTCATGCACCTGGCTGGGCTCTGCTGCCACTGTGACACCTGATCATGTTTGGCATGGTCTTGGAGTTGTTCATGGATGTTGGTACAAGTGTAATGTGACAGCTCATTCCTTTCACATTGCATGCATCTGATGTCGTCTCTGCACACACTGATAGGCTTATGCTACTCAGTTACAGCACTCTTCACATGCCAGGATGCAGGAAATGCAGATCCATTTGGATCGCTCAAGTTTGATCACATTGCAATTTGGAAATAGCAGGAGCTGCTAAGTTCGACATATGTGCTGCATAGAAGTTGGTGTGAGTGACCTGTGATCTCCTTCGTGACTTTAATTCATATATAAACTGTAATGACACAGCCACAGTCACAAGAATACCGATGAAATAAAAAACAACAAGAGGCAATGACTGTACAGAACAAAAATCCCTATTATCTCCTCCAGCATCTATAATGTACAAACACTTTGTTTTCAGCTTTCCAAGACAACATGGACAAGAATTCCTAGAGGTGCTTGAAAACAGGCTGAAGGTTGTTGTTGTGGCATTGCCACTGTGTTGCATCACCACCTCTATTAACACTGTGTAAAGGTTGCTAAAATGAGGACACCAGTTGCTGTAGTTTTGCAAAATGTTTTCCCGTTGTTATTTGATTTATTTCAGATACATTTCAAAATTTCAGGACCTACTTGTTTTATTTTGTATTATTGTTTAATTGCACCAAATTATATCAATAACCATCAGGTCTGGCCTGCAGGTAGTCCAGTGTTGCATCCTGTTTCTTTTACACTGGACTCATGCTGTTATAATCAGGGGTTAAAGTGGGATTTGGCAGATGGGGGAACCCTAATATCCATTGTAGCGGTGCAGTGTGAGGAAAAATATTATGTAGAAATAAGACATGTAAAAATTTGTATTGTGAGCTTCAGTAGATTTGTTGTCTTTGCACACAGGCTGCAATCAGCTGACCTGTGCCACTGCTGCTCTGAGGTTTACTGCTCTTTGTGGATTTAACTGAATTCAACAAGATGCAAGCAGACAGATCAGCTTAAATTTAAACTGATGTCTGTTACCTTTGATGTAACCTAACATTGACCATGAACACCATAGCTACTCTGCAACACCACAGTGCATAACTGTAAACTTAGCCAACTGAATCCAATAAGATAGAAGTAGATGTTACACAAGCTATATGACTGATTTCCAACCCCTAGACACTTAAAAGCTAGTATAAAAGGTAGAATTCAGTGAGTGAATCTAATTAATATAGCACCATCATAAATATAAATGAATGTCTGATAACCTTGTTGTAACCTAGTAACAGTACCCTAGATGTAACTGGTCCAACACAGCACATTACTGTAAACTTTATTACAAACCAGTGTAGTCTGCACTAAACTATGTTAACTGCCTCGTATTTTCATGCAACTTTTAAATAATATAGCATTATATGTCAATTTGTTTTTCAAGACTTTCACAACATGATAAAAACATAACTTCAGCAACACATTATGTATACAACCAATATATGATTAAAAAATCTAGCAGGATTTAGAACCTTACCTGAGCTTAAAATTTCCAGTTTATCAATGTCATTGAGCAGTCCTTACCTTTAAAAATAACCTCTCATCTTCCTCTCCTTGTCCTCTCTTTCTTACATGTTTTCTCCATCGTTCTTTCTCCATCACATATTAATGTATTGTTCTCCCTAGGAAATACAACCTCTGAACCTTTAGCTTGCTCACACATTATGGTCCAAACTGTACAGTTTGTGTCTGGTAATATTTGTTGAGCTGCTTGAAATATTTGATATTGCCTGCCAGTTATAAACATTACTCCATTAATGCTCACTCATCTTCTGTACTGCTAGCCAGAGCCCTCAGCTAGATGCTAAATCTGTGACAACTTTATTGACATCTCCAGCAGGAACACATCATAGCCATGAGAAGGAAAAAAAGGATGTGTTGAAGGAGTAAGTGGGCAATGACATTATTTTCTTAGTAGTGAGCAAGCATCTCTATGCGATCAGCTCGAGGAAACGCCGGGCTGCACACACAAAATATCAATAGTATTATGTAAACTGAACACCAGATTTGATTACTCATTAATAGAAGGTGCCAGACCACCCTTCCAGGGTCCACTTTAGACCTGTGACATCCAACAGTGTTAATCAGTATTCTTTTAATATGATATTTATATGTTCCCAAAGTCTTCTCTTATGTCTTAAAAAAAAATACTTCATTTTAGTTGTTGTACATAGTCAGACTTAAGACTGGGTTAATTTTAAATTCCATTCTGTACATTGTGACTTTTTTTGTATTGTAGTGTCTTGTGCTGCAATATATTATAACACCTATATCTAACTGTATAACTTAATTTCATCAGTCATGTTCACAGTCCATGCTGTCACACAGACAGGATGACAGAGTGGAATGACGTACACCTGTTAAGGAAACAACCATTGGCTGAATGTTGCGATGGGTATGGGAGAGCCTCTGGGCTTCCACCACCTGCTCCATTTCTCACATTCTGTCACACCTTAGGGGACATATCTCATCCGGTCCATAGCCCAATTACTCCACAACACATTTAACTGCCATCAAACGCTGCACAGCAGGGGTGCAAAAGAACCATGGAGAGTCGGGCTGTTGCCATGGCCACTGTCACTCAGCAGATTTCCAAGGATGGAAAAAGATACGGAGAGCTTTCTGATTGGTTGCTGTGCTATTTTGACCAACAGAGACATAGCCAGTACTCACAACAATCACAGACACTGTTGTTATATAATTGAACAATTAGAATATGCACATTTGTGAACACTGGCTGGTCCTATTTGTTCAGTTGGAAGCATGTCAGAAAAAGTGGTTGGACACCAATTGTAGTATCTAGTTCTCATTTGCATTTCAGCTAAACCATGAGTAAAAACTGTGTGCTCTCTCATAGGATATTTTCTTACAGTATAAGTAAAAGGGCTCCTTATTAATCATTATGCTAGAACTTCAGTAAGTAATTCAATTTGAAACTAAATCTTGTAGCATTTAGCAGCAAAACTGTTTCAAAATGAAAATAAATAAACAAAAGGAAGATTATGTCTGAAAGTGCCTCACATTTAATCTATTACCAGGGTGTAGCATTCTTGGAAACTCAGAATTACAGAGATGGAAAAGAAAACTAAAACTAGAAGACTAAAATGTTACCAGTGCTTGATACCACACACATAGAGGCTTTTCCACTTGAACAACAATCATGCTGGCATGTTGAAATCAGAGATAAAATTTATTGCTGAATTTTCCTTGACCATCCATCCATCCAAGTTATGGGGGGGCTGTATGGAGCACAAAGAGTGCCAAAATTGCATAAATAAATATATCATTAAAAAATTAATTAAATGTGTCATTAATTAATTTATAAACTAAATAATTTATTACATACATAATTAATTAATTAAAATATTAATTCATTTTATTGATAAACATACTGTTGCCTCACAGCAAGAAGGTCCTGGGTTCAACTCCACCATCTGGCCAGGGCCTTTCTGTGTGGAGTTTGCATGTTCTCCCTGTGTTTGCGTGGGTTCTCTCCGGGTACTCCGGCTCCCTCCCACAGTCCAAAGACATGCAGTTAGAGGGGTTAGGTTAACTGGTGATTCTAAATTGCCCATAGGTGTGAATGTGAGCATGAATGGTTGTCTGTCTCTCTGTGTTAGCCCTGCGACAGACTGGCGACCTGTCCAGGGTGTACCCTGCCTCTCGCCCTATGGCAGCTGGGATAGGCTCCAGCCCCCCTGCGACCCTGAATTGGATAAGCGGAAGAGAATGGATGGATGGATGGATGATTCCTGTGCTGCAGTGCATCATGAATCTGTCAGCTTCACCCATCAAAGTCAGGGGCGGAGCTAACGATGATCTAGTCAAAACCATTGCTTTGGTCTGGAGTCAGTTCTTTCAGTGGGCATTTCTCTACACTAAGTACACAGAGTCTGTATTTGCATACTTGCTAGTTCGTACTTGGCAAGGACACTCAGGAGTCCAGTCTTTTGAGGATGGGAGGACAGCTCACAGTGAGACAGCAGCATACTTTATGACACCAGCTCAGCTTCACTGCATACTTTCCTACATTTTTACTGTGATTAAAATTTACGTTGAAAATAGCACATAATAGACCTAATTACCTGTATTCTTTTAAAATATATATAAATTTTTTTATATGCACTCTGGAAAGATGCTTGGCTTATCATAAACACTGGACTAATTTGGAAGAAGGTGGTAAAGAAGTAGTATATTTTATTAAATATTACTGATTAATCAACAGACTGTTCAGCAGATTTCTCTTGAAAACATTGTTATTATTATTATTATTACATATATACATAACTCTCACTGCTCATCAAAGAAAAAAAACACACAGATCAGATGTTATTTTATTTTTTAATTCTAGTAGACTTCCAAAACTTCTAACAGACAGCTGATGTTTAGTGAATAAATAAAAAACATCCTAAAAAATCATTTCTGGAGCAGGCTTGACATCACTCTTCAGGATATCTACAAATAGCATCAACATGCTGGTCCAAATGTTTCTGCTCCTGGTGAAAATGCTCTCACTTTCCAATTTTTAACGTTGTTTTTAATTGAAAATAAACTGTTATCAACAAGCCCAAAAAGTTGAATCTGTTCATCTGGACGTGGCGTTTTTTTTTAGTGGGAGAAACGTTTCGTTTACCAACTGGTAACTTCTTCAGTCTGAAGAAGTTACCAGTTGGTAAACGAACGTTT
>VUQS01003309.1:14249-27238 GCA_015108495.1 Heterochromis multidens
TACAAGGTCGAGGCACACGAGATATCAGTGCGAGAGCTTGAGCGAGCAGCTACAGAGAGCCGTGCTCAGGTAAGCAACCTAGAAGCTACAGTTAGCATGCTAACATCGCAAGTCAAGTGTTTGGATGAACAGTGCGAGGATTTGGAGGCCACTTCTTGGAGAAAACATATACGTGTGCTTGGTGTACCAGAGGGACTGGAGGGACCCTGACCCACTGACTTTATTGCCCAATTACTTCAAGACCTGCTTGGCTTGGAGGAGAAACCCTTGCTATACCGTGCACACTGGGCCTTGTGTCAGAAATCCAGGGAAGGCAGCCCACCTTGGCATTTTATTGCAAGGGTTCACTACTTTCATGTCTGAAATTCATTACTGCAGCAAGCTGGAGAAACATTGTCTCTTTCGTACTTACACTGTTGCAAAGAAGCAGGCCTTGTTTCTCATAGTGAAATACACTCTTCGTTCCTTCCCAGAGGTCAAGTTTGCTCTTCTCTACCTGACAATACTGAGAATCATGACACCAGACAGAACGTCACACAGGTTTGATGACCCTGCTGCAGCCACTGACTTTATAAACAAAATCCCTAAGTGAGTAACCTTCTGGAACAGACTTATCTTCTTTTTTTGTTGGTGCTTTTGTTATGCCTGCCTACCAAAGACAACCTTATTCTGATTTCTTTTGTACTGGACCCATATGGTCCAGTCTCAACTCTATCAACACCAAGGGGGAAATGCACTTATGTTTGTGAGTTGGAATTGTAAGGGTCTTAATTCCCCAATAAAACGTAGTAAAGTCCTGCACCACCTTCAATGAATAAAAGCTCTAAAAGTGAAAAGAAACGCACCTGAAACTTTCTGTAACTCTTAGCATCAGAAGTGGATGGACCGGACAGGATTATTGTTCCTCATTTTGTAAGAAATCTAGAGGGGTTGCAATTTTGATTCACAAATCTATTCCTTTCACATGTTCTGATGTGATTTTGGATTCAAATGGCAGATACTTAATTGTCACTGGCAAATTGTGGTGTTCCTGTTATCTTAGTGAATGTGTATGCTTCACATTGGGATAATGTGGAATTTTTTTAAAAACACATATTTTCTAAGCTCCCTGATATGTCTTCTTATTCCCTTATCTTAGGAGGTGATTTAATTGTTAGTTGAACCCAGAACTAGATCGATCCTCTACAAAAACTGTTTCACCATGACATTCAGCCAGGGTAATAATAGCCTTTATGAGTGAGTTCTTAATTTCAGACCCTTGGCATCCTCTTAATCCTACGGGTAGGATGTACTCTTTTTTTTCACAGATCCACCACACATATACCCATATAGATTATTTCCTGGTTCATAATGTGAAACAGTGGAGTCATATTCATATGAAACTATGGTAATCTCTGATCATGCCCCTGTCGTAATGAGCATGCAGTGGAGTGTTCTGTCAACTCATACACCCCTTGGCATTTTGACACACGCCTTCTGTCAGATACTAGATTTGTAGAATTGATTTGTAGTCAAATTGATATATTTTTGAGCACTAATAACACTTCTGATGTCTCGGTTTCTACATTGTGAGGAGCACTTAAAGCCTGCTTACGAGGACAGATCATAGCTTATGTAGAATTAATGGATCACGTTGCTCATTTGGATAGCTTGTATGTTACTACACCAACCCCAGATGTCTTCTATTATAATCAGAGATTAATGTACTAACAGCCCTTTTATGAACCTATGCACCTTTTATGAACTGGCAGATTACTGGCTCACCATCTTCGACAGATCTAATCCTCAAACCAGACACCACAAATATGAACAGCTTTATGTGTTACTATGGACCTCAAAGAAATTAACAATTAATTTAAATAGTTTTACTCTCAGTTATATACTTCTGAAAACTCTTCAACCATACAAGACATGAATTATTTTTTGGCACATTGGATATCCCCACAGTATGCCCTGATATGGTTGAAGAGCTGGATTGTCTTGTTGCCATTTGAAAATGGCAGCAAAAGTAGAAACTGGCTGTAAATCCACAAAATTGCATAATGTCTATAGTTGAAGACAGGGAAAAGGCCACTTAACATTTCATGTTCAAATCAGTGTGTCATCAGCTCATCTTGCAAGTTTGTGTGCTGGCAAATAAAATGACAGCATAGCCGATGAACACAAAGAAAGCTATAGTAAACACGCACTGATATCCACCACACTTATGTGGTTAGAAAACACACATGGGATGTGTGAATTGGCTATTCAGATAATTTGCTTTGACATTTTCATTCCTGAATGGTTAGTAGATCCAACACAGATCTTAAACTGATTAAGTAGGCCGGGGAAGAGAGCGAGGAAAGCATTAGTTAAAAAAACAGAGGCATGGGCTGAGCAACAGAAGTTTGGCTTATCGACATTGTGAGCTGGGGCACTCTTAATTCACTCAGAGTTAGGCGAGCCGTGTGTGCTGAAATAGTCATTCCCTTGTTTATTTGTTCAGGCCGTGGCACAAGCCTTTATCTGGCTAGCTAGCTGTGTCAACTCCTCCCAAGCTCTGCTGCCCTCAACTCTGCCTGTCTTAAAACTGAAAACTGAGAGTTGATGTACCAGGAAGAATAGAGGGTGACAGAGGGTCATTGAAAGCTGTCTTACAAAATCAATTGTTTTCTGTAAGCTTTACTGCACCGTCAGCAGCTGGAAAACATGATTGGACTAGGTAACTGACTAGCCCTACATAAAAGTGTCATAAAAGTGTTTTTAACAGCCTTAAAATAAAGGAACTCCCCACTGAACGTTTCACCTCAAACTACATTACTTGGCCCTGGCATGACAGGCAAATGAGACTGTGATTGAAATGTAGTTATTACTTTGTACGTAGAGTGACAGCGTGTAAACTGGAGTGAAACATTAATTGTCACTGCAGCAGCTCAACTTTTAAACATAATTATACAAAGACGTGTGCCAAGTTTGACAACCTGTCTCACACTTCTGAGCAACATATAGATATGTCAGTACTGTTTGCTGCAAGGCAAAGCACTCCATCATCATCTATGACAAAGTTTCATTTGAAATCAATCTGGATTGTCTACATCTGTGAGCACACCATGAAATTGTGCACAGCAAGCCTCATTAATTTGCAGATGTGCTGACTGATTCACTTATAAATATCCCAGAGACTGAACAGAGCCGATTACATGGACAATCCAGACATCAGTGCTCTGGCTAATTATAGTAATCACTCAGTGGAAGAAAGTAGACATCTGTTGCCACACGTTTAATGAAATAAAGCAGGGGGAAAATGTTTTGTGAATTATGAAGAAATGAAAAAGTGTAAAGCTGTGGAGGTGAATTGCTCTTCATAATATTTATAGGGCACATTAAATGTAATACCAAATCCTTCTAAATCTATCCAACTGTGAGTCACTCTGCTTTTATAACTTGTTTAATCCTCTTCGAGGCCCATTCCTCACCTCTGGCCCCATGAACTTGCCGTTTGCATGCATATCACATTGGCACAGAGTCTCCATTTTGATTTTACATTGTGGCTGAGTCTGTCATTAAGAGTGCAGAAACAATGGGTGGAATGAGTGGTGCCACAGTAAACAGCTCCCCTGTGAATCCAAGCACAACAGTTCCACACTGCAGGAATGGGGGGACTACGCCACACTCTTACTTGAGCTGCAAATCATCTAATGACATTATTGCAACCGTTAAATTCTCATTTCCACACAATGGCTTTAAATCGCACTGTAACGGAAAATGGTGGGTGTATTGCAAAGATGATAAGTGAGAAAGCAGCCTGCTGTGTCTTTTGGCCCTCTGCGCCCTGACTTTGACCTCTCTGTGGTCTGGACAGATTGCAATGTTAAGGGCGTGGAGGTCCAAATGTCTGCCAGTTGCTCAACAAAAGCTGCCTCACAATTTGGGGTGCTCCTTAGAGTTTGTGCAGCAGTATGCAAAGAAACATTTATTAGCAACATAACATTACTGTGATACAAAGAAAAAAAACAAGATAAAAACCTTTATGTTTCATCAGCAACATGCAATTTTCTAATCTACTTTCATGTTCCTTCAACATAAGTCCTCAAATCTGTTGTTCCTTGTTGTGATTAGAGCAGATTTTTTAAACAAATAATTAAATCAGAAATTAATACCAATCTCATATGGTGTGTAAAGACTGTTCTACCCAAGAAAATAACTCTTATTGTGACCTGTGGCTGCATTGTAAATGTACACTACTGCTAACGACCATGTAATTAAACGCATATAAAATGTGCAATGGTGTCCATGCCCTTGAGTTGGAATTCTATGCATGCATAACCAAGAATGTGGATTTTCTAAAATATGTTAAACCTTGTAAAAGGGGGTACTTTAACCCATAGTGTTTTGTGCTTAGACTTAATTAGTAAACCTAACCAAACAGGAAGTAAAAACTGAAGTAAAGAGCAAAAAGTATGCCAAACTCAACAAAGTGCTTTCAGGATGTGAGTTAAAGTCCAGACTTCTGATTTAGTTTGGTTCGCCTCCTAAATGCAGACATTTTCACTCTTCTGTGGAAACTCACTAAAATGGAACAAACAACTAATTCAAGGGAGCTCACAGCTTGGCATTTGAGGCTGAACCTGTCAGTCAACAGGCAGAGATCAGTCAACATGGTCGTTGTCATGAAAATGAACCCTGAAAAATGAAGTCATTGCCAATCAGACATTTTCCAGGTGGATCATGATTCCATCAATTTTGACATCTCCAACACCACTGGCTGAAATGCAGCCCCAATCCATGACAGAGCCCCCACTGTGTTGTGCAGATGGCTGTAGACACTCACATGTCTCTTCTGACCTCCTCTGTATATACTGACAGTGACTTGAACCAAAAATTTCAAATTTGGATTCATCACTCCATAAGACCTTATTTCCACTGATTTTTAGTCCAGTTCTTGTGTAATTTAGCATACCTCGGCCTTTTCTCCCTGTCTCCCTTTCTTAAGAATGGCTTCTTGACTGCAACCCTTCCACTGAGACCATTTCTGATGAGGCTTCAGCAAACAGTAGATGGATCAACTGAAGGGCCAGATGTATCTCATGGGTCTTGTGTCAGGTCTTTGCTACATTTTTTACTGTTTCTTAAGGACATGACTTTCAGACACTGTTCATCTGCTGTAGATAGTTTTTTTAGGCCTGCCACTTCTTCTTTTGTCCTCCACTCGACCTGTTGTCTCAAATTTCTTTAAGGGCACACTGTACACCATATTGAAATACGCCAAGTTTTCAGCTAATAGCTCTGTGGGAATCACCTTGTTGGTGCAAATATGTGACAGGCTTCTAGTAACAAAGTGCCTGAAGATACAATTTAAAATTGGTTCTTGCTAAATTGTCTGTTATGTGTAGACAGTGTCTCATCCCTTTTCAGGTCAGGTCAGTGTTAAGTGGCTTGACAAAAAAAAACATTCCTCTGAAAATGGCCAGGTACAAGGACTGGAATAAAAATTAGTGATAAAGCAGCCAATGTCCACCATTGTCAAAAAAAAAAAAAAAAATTTGAAAGACCTTCAGAAACCCTAGAGAACTATTGCTTCCATATTTCTAAAATGTATTATTATTGCTGAGCGGTTCAGCTGCACCACAAACAGAGCAGTGCATGTCGGTCAGTATTTTGCAAACACTTTGTTGTAGCTGTTTTCTACTGCTGGAGCAGTGGGACAGGAATATCTGTTAAAAGAATCATTCCCCAACAAGAGGTGAACTCCTGCTGGGCTCACCTGTCAGCAGAACACAAACACAGTACTGCCTGAACCAGCTTTTCCACTCAATTAAAGGAGTCTCCTGACATGATTGTTACCTAAAGGAAATGCTGCTAAATGCAGCGTATCATTCAGGTGACAATGATGTCAGGAGACAAATGTACAATATGCAGGTACAAGCATGCACACCAAAGCATTGTAGTATGCCAAAATGGTGATATACACCAATCAGTCATAAAATTAAAACCATCTGCGAATTATGTGTAGGTCCCCTTTGTGCTATCGACTTAGCAGCAGATCCGTTGTGGCCTATGGGTTGCACATCGGGCTTATATATCACACGGTGGAGTGTGCTTGGTCTGAAAAAATGTTTAGGTGGGTGGTATGTGTCAAAGTAACGTCCGCATGAGTGCCAGGACCTGAAGTTTCCCAGCATTGTTCCACCTATCAGTGGTTTTAATGTTGTGGTTAATTGATGTAAATGTTCGGAGCATCACCATCAGGGTTTCCCTTTCAGTGAGTCAGAGCAGAGAGTGTGTGCCAGCTGTCCGCAAACCGCACCACCGCTACTTAAGACTCTAACCCCTCTTTCACATTTACACACACAGAACTGCAATCACAGAAGGATCCCGCTGTTCATTTGCAATCACAGCATCCAAGCATGCACATATGAAAAAGTAGATTAATTCAGAGTGAGAATTACAGGGTGCCATGGCAGCCCAATCCCAATGCAAAAATGTCTTTAGAAGTGGTGCACTGTTGTGGTCTTTTATTTTGCACTGTGATACAGAAACACAATTGCTGTCCAACAATGTATTTTTTTTCTTTGTGTTGCAAATGACATGGTTTATTATGTTTGAAACAACACAAATATAAATGTGTTTCACAAATTTCAATTGGACAGGGGAGTTGTTCTGTTTTAACTCATCCACAAGCAAGGACAGTTATGAGTTATGTTTGAATGTCCTTAAAGTCTAGCAAATGTGTTAAATGCAGAAACCTAAGGTGTACTATTTGTAGTTTTCATTTATAATTCGATGTGTGACTCATTGGATGTCCACTCGCTCCTGTGGATTCGGTTTTGTCCTTTTTTATGTTTATGGTCTCTCTATGTTCTTCATTTCTCTCTTCTCTTTCCCCTCACTCCCCAAACTGTCACAGCAGGTGGCTGCCCTCCTTAAACCTGGTTATACTTGAAGTTTGTTACTGGTAAAACAGAGTTCTTCCTCCCTTCCATCGCCAAGTGCTTGCTCATAACAGACTGTATGATCATTGGGGTTCTCTCTAATATTGTTTGATCTTTACTCTACAATTTAAAGTGCCTCGAGGCAACTGCTGATGTGAACTTGCACAATATAAATAAAACCAAATTGAAACATCATGGATACAGATAAGGGAGGAGAATAATAAGGAGAAAGTAAAAAAAAAATGAAATGACCCCTCAGAACTTTACAGAGTTTTCAGATACTTGAAATGTCAGAATTTTGACAGTTTTTTGGACAATAAGCCTCTCATACAAATCCTTAAATGAGTAGGAAGTTGAGTGGAAAAATGATAGAAAAGCATAGAACTTGGTCATTGCTTGGAACTTACACCCATAAAAGTGTCTAAATGTAAGGGTATCTTGGCCTCTGCTCCATCATTTCTGACCATCCTTTTTTAAGAATTTCTCTCATTGCTTCTTTAAACCTTTACTTTAAGATTACATAATTCTGTTGCAATAGTTCAAAGTATATAATAATTACAGGCAGTATGAGTAAGCAAGTATATCTACAGGTACATAAATTCAATAATAATGCCCTGGACATACTTATTTGTTGGTTATTAGTGTTTATGACGGCATTTTTGCCTAAATTTGACACTGCAGCAGCCTGTAGAGAAAGACAGAAAATGTGGGAAGAGTGACAGTCTTGTCTGAATTTGAAACAGAGAAGTTGCCATTACACACTTCATAACTTAGTGATCAAGCCACCATACTAAGTGCAATTGTCAAATTCAGACCATTAACTAATTCCTGTGTAGTTTCCATTTCCTCAGTGGATAGAATGTTGGCATGTTCTTGATTTATAGTGATTTTTGGACAGCTATAACTACATTAATCTTCACTAATCTTTCTTTCAACATATTTTCTTTAAAAAAAAAAAAAGAAGTAGGACTCAATCTGGCAAGAGTCACAATGAGGCAGCTGTCACTGATTATTAGAAGAATAACATTTTCAGAACATTCTGGAAGACACATGTTTTCAGTCATCCACGATTCAAAGGCTGATTAAAAAAATATTGAAAAATAATTGTTTCCGGAATTAGATCACGAAGAAGATCCTCAAAGTGGACTAAGATCAGTTTTTTGCATGCATACTAGGACAAAATACACTAATTTGACAAAAAAAAATGTATTACATTATCAACCAACTCATCACTTACATACAGGTCTTTTGTCAAATGTTTCCAATTGCATTGTATTAAACGGCTTTTTCGTTTGAAGAGGCCACTGCTGCTTTCTGCCAACCCTCTCCCATGCAAAGTTAAATGAGAACAATCTGTATCTCTGTTTGATGATAACACAGATCTCTGTGGCCAGTGAAGTACGCCCAAAGTGTAACGTGACCTCCTCAACAATGAAAAATGAACATGAAAAGCAAAGTCAAACTTTTGTAGTGGCAAACAGATCTTCATAGACAAAAAAGATGATACAGATGTAGATATTATGCACACACATTCACACCCAAAAAAGGAAGTGACGTGATTCTCGACAGAGTCATTTCTCCTCGAAGATAAGTTTAATATACTTTTAAAACCTTGCATGCATATTTTAATAACTTGAAGTATACCCACAGTAATCCCTCCTCCCAGCAGAACCAATCATTCAAGCTTTCTTTTTGTGCAGCGGCTTTGTTCTGGTCACGGCTTGTTTGCAGCAGAAAGCTCTCATCAAAAAGTTCATTCTTATATTGGACACAGGTGAAGATATAAGCAATGTCACCAACAACACCTCCTATCATTCCCTGTACAAAAACACACAGCCGTCCCAGCTGGCCCTCTGCATCGACACAGTGTGTCACAAAGAGTTAGATCCAAACCTTTAAAAGGCATCCTGTATTTGAGCCAGCATCTGCTTTCTATTTACCCGCCTTTAAAAAGGCCTGAACATGAGTAAGGAAAGTACCTGAGAGCGTGTGCTAATCACACTAGTTTGGGAAAATGCTTTTAATGTTTTTAGTTTGCCTGGGTCATGACCGAAACACTCAAAAGTGTGTTTTTTGTTTGCTGCCTCCATCTACCTTTTATAGTGCTCTGCGCTCTGTTCCAAGTTACAGTTATGTGCAAATGTCTTGAGCCACCCCTCATTTCTTTATATTTTGCTAGAGAAAAAGGGAAAACTGGTACATGGAAATACAATATATAAGGTAAAAACAGTTGAGTTTGAAAGAGCTCTAAAGTCAGTATTTGGTATTTGACCACCTTTATTCTTCATCAAAGTCTGAACTCTCTTAGCAAACTTTCTTGTGATTTCTTTAATTAGTCTTCAGGAATAGTTCTCCAGGCTTCTTGAAGGACATTCAAAGCTCTTCTTTGGATGTTGGCTGCCTTTTGTTCTGTTCTCTGTCAAGATGATCCCACACTGCTTTAATAATGTTGAGGTCTGGGCTCTGAAGAGGCCAGACGTGTTTTTCTATCCAGGTATGCTTTTACTGCATTGGCAGTTTGGTTGGGATGCTGAAAAATAAAGCCACTGCCAATCAGATGCTTTCCAGATGGTATTGCATGGTGGGTCAAAATCTGATGGGACTTTTCTGTGTTCACAATTCCATAAATTTTGACAAGATCCCCAACACCACTGGCTAAAATGCAGCCCCAACCCATGACAGGGCCTCCACTGTGTTTTACAGATGGCTGTAGACACTCGCTGTTGTACCTCTATCCTGACCTCCTCCGTACATACTACAATGATTTGGACCACAAATTTCAAATTTGGATTCATCACTCCATCAGACCTGCTGCTACTGATTTTCAGTCCTGTTCTTGTGTAATTTAGCATACCTCAGCCTTTCTCCCTGTTTCTCTTCCTTAAGAATAGCTTCTTGACAGCCACCCTTCCACTGAGACATTTCTGTTGAGGCTTCAGCGAACAGTTGACGGATCAACAGAAGGGCCAGATGATTCTCTCAGGTCCTGTGTCAGGTCTTTGCCGGATTTTTTCCCTGTTTCTTAAGGGCATGACTTTCAGATACTGTTCAGAATTAGCACCTTGTTGGTGCAAAAATACAATTTTATGTCAGTCAAACTGTGTTATCGTTGTCATTTTTCATAGATTCTACTAAAGAAATTTAAATAAATTATTGAGTTTTTGCAACAGGCTGTTAGTAACAAAGCGCCTAAAGATACAATTTAAAATTGTCTCCTTGCTAAGTTGTCTGTTATGTGTAGACACAACACTGGTTCATCCTTTGAGTTAGGTGCCGTTTTTACAGTTCAAAAAAACATTTCTCTGAAAATGGTTCGATACAAGGACTGCACTGAAAATCAGTGAAAAAGCACCCAAAGTCAAAAGAAAAACCTTCAGAAAGCCTGGATTATTATTGCTCAAGACCAATGTTAACAAATTTACAAGAAAGTGAACCAAAATATATATATTTTTTAAAAAGAGTGGTGGCTCAAGACTTTCACACAGTTCTGTAGTTTTTCTGTTTAGTAGCTTTTTGGGAAGAATTCTTGTAGGTTCTTATAATTCTGAAACAATTGAAATTCTTAGGCATATGTTTCATTTTGAGGCTATTAGGTGATACAACTAACTCCCCATCTATGTATGAAGCTATTCGCTCGTGACCAATTGATTTGACAACAGCTTTATATCTGGATTGAGCTTTAGTCATGAGCAGGTACTCTAACATGCAGCTGTGTTAAGGTATAACCCTCTGATCTATATCCCACTCCATCAGTATTCTTTGCTCCCACTGGTAGTTGCTTCAGTTGTTCGTGTTAAAAAAGATGAGATTAGATTAGAGTCACTTTTATATCACTATCTTTGATAGCACCTGCGGTTGAATTCTGCATTGCTTTGAGCTTAATGCTAACATCAGCATGCTAACATATTAACAATGGCAATGACAGCAGGCCGATGATTTGTAGGTCAAATGTTTTCCAAAAGTCATAAAAACTGGACTCACCAAAGTTAAAAAAAAATCATATTGTTGGGGATATAAATGTGTCTAGCAAATGGCATGACAATCCATCCAATAGCTATCAAAATATTTCAGTCAAAACCACTTACTTCAACCTACTTCTGCTAGATAAAGGCTGAGGATGAGAGCACCCACATCTGTAGGCTTTGTCCTCTGGGAAACATGAATGTCTGTTAAATACATTTTCATGGGAATCTCTCCAATAAAATATTTCCGTTTGACCCAACAATGTTAACCCACCAACTAACCGTGCCCACACTGCTAACAGGCCCTAAATGGTGTGGTGCGTTGTGTTGTCAAACAGGTGAGAGACACTGATATACCAGGAAACATATTCTAGATCCCCTTGAAGATGGAGCAGAAACAGCATCAGGTGCGTTCTGTCTTTGCAATGGAGATGAGGAATTTTAAGAGCGCTTTCCAAACTCAAACAGATTGACTGAAAACAAACACATTAACTGGTCCTTCTCCAAATTTTCCCCTGGTTCTTCCACGACTGATTGACCTCTCGAGGCTTTCTAAATGCAAGCAATTTTTCCCCCTTTGCTTGGCTTGTTATTTAAGACGCTATTTGATGCCTGAGTTGCCGCGTCTCTTTTCTGGCCAGATTGCTCAACAAGCAATGAGAGGTGAACGGCGTGCTGCCTCATCATATTACAGCCAGGCAGGTCAGTTGGGTCAGGCACAGGTAACACCTCAAATACTGTTTTGTTGTAAATTGTGAAAGTATAGTTAGTTCTGTTCATTTAAGTGGTAAAGAAGCAGTTTTTTTTTTTTTTTTACTATATGATTATTCAGCTTAACAAAGCTATAATTTCCTACTTTGCTCAAAAGGAAATCATAGCTCTTTGTGTATCATCGTTTTGCAGAACAGTGACCTGTATTGTAACAGCTTTAAAATATTTATGATTTCCAGACTTCAGCATCAGTCTTTCTAAGATCAAACAGCACTATACATCCAGCTCTATAAGCCAACTGAAATGCTTTGTGCCGAGCTTCCCACGTGTGAGTTCTCCTTCATTTTACAATGTCAAGAACTTCAAGGCGCTGGGAAAGAGCTGTATAAATTCACTCCATTATTGTCTGCATATGTCGGCATACGCAGACAATAATTGACTCCCCCTGCACATATTGTGCCCTACCAGATTTCTAGACTAATGGTTTAAACAGAGGGAGAGCCACCTGAAGTAGGGGAGGTGTTTAGGACAAGCTACCGCATTGTAGTTCCAGGAAAGAGAAGGAAACTGAGAGTAAATGAGCTCAGTTTTACATGCAAAAAGAATTCAACCATTCTGTTAGAAGAGAAGCCCTATAAAAGGTGTTTAAAGGAAAAGTTTTATGATGTGTGTATACTCCACCTCGCAGAGAATTGCCCAATAAGTTGAAACCCAATCATTGCTGCTGTAGCCTGGCGTCTGCCAAAAGCAGTGAAGTCTCAGTTGAATGAGGAGCTGACTTGCAGCTGTTTGACAGAGCAGAACATTTTCAAACTTTGCCCCCCCCCCCCGGTTTTCTTCTAGGTGTCCGCCTGTGTTTTCTCTTTCTAAGTAGGACCATTCTGCATGCTCTGTAGTCCTGAGCTGTATTTACAATAAAATCCTGGAAAAATAAACTCCACTTTGACCTGTCATGCTGTCATCGCCATCACTCCTACCTGCAAGGGCTGATGTACAGTACACACCAAGACATACCCAGAAGCATGCACACACCAAAACAGCAAACAACTGTACTGTACACAGATGAACCTCCATATACACACACACACACACAAATGGTTTTCAGGGGCACACACAGATCACATTTTGTTTCCTTTCTTTCTTTCTCTTTTTTTTCTAAAATTCTCATTGTGCCATGGCCTGTTTGTTTCAGGGGCATGGTGTCAGGAAGATAAGAACAACAATTCATGAGGGAATACAAGTGGCAGAGAACAGTTTACGACAGCGTTTGTGAAATGTGCATGCCATATTTCGATAAGGGACAATGTAAACTATTTGGACTGTTCTCAATAAACATGCGTCCATGCAGCGATTTCAACTGATGGCAGCTGTGCTCAGCTTACAAAGGAGCATACTGCGTCTTTAA
>VUQS01003312.1:0-10791 GCA_015108495.1 Heterochromis multidens
CGGTGGTGTGGTGGTGGTTAGCACTGGGTTCGAATCCACCGGCCAGCTGGGGCCTTTCTGTGTGGAGTTTGCATGTTCTCTCCGTGTCTCACTGGGTACTCCGGCTTCCTCCCACAGTCCAAAGGCAAGCACGTCAGGCTAACTGCTGATTCTAAGTTGTCCGTAGAAGCAGTGTAATGTGAATGGTTGTCTGTCTCACTGTGTTAGCCCTGTGATAGACTGGCGACCTGTTCAGAGTGTACCCCGCCTCTCGCTCTATGACAGCTAGGATAGACTCCAGCCCAACCGCGACCCTCAATTGCATAAGCGGAAGAAAATGAATACTCTGACCCATTAGCTGCAAAATTATTATGGATTTTTATGGAAAAGCTTTCTGAGTTCGAAGCAAAGTCACAAATTGGCATCGGTCAGTTTCCTAAATTGTATTTTTTAAGCTTTTCGGTGCGTTGTGCATTCTAGGACAGGACTACATGTTGATATGCCAAGTTTTTAGAAAATTACCTTAAACAGAGACGTGAACGCAGACTAAACTATTTCTCTAACCTGTACCTGAATCTCCCTTACAAACATTGTACTTTTTTCTGGTTTCTGATTATAATTTCTGAATAATTTGTTTATTTTTTAAAACACTAAAAACAACAACAAAAAAGAAAAGAAAAGAAAAGAAAACATGGAGAAACATCAAGCCAGAAGCAACAAACCACACACACACACACACACACACATACAAAACAACTTTGTTCAGAGTGGAAAATATTTCGTGCAATCTCTGTCTTATGATCAAAAAGTTGTAGCTCACATAAAAAATTGGTTTTCTGGGTTCAATCACAGCAAAGAAAGACCCATGCGTTAAACAGAGACGTAAAAACTTTGGAAAATGTTCGAGGTTTGGGGTGTGCAATCCATTTTCACAAAATGTTCTCCCAGGAAATAATCATATATAATAACAGTCTAGCTTCACCCTAAACAACAGGGCATAGGGCTCGGACTGGTGAAATGTATATTTTTACACATTTATGTTTTCACATATTAAGCACCAATCTCAATTCAAATATCAACACTGTATGTATGTAAAACTAAAAGAAACGACTGAATGTGTGGCAAACTGGCTCTGGTTTAACAAGGAATGAAGGGTTTAAAGGAAATTCTACATATTCTGACAGTACAGTGGTTTTGTCTTATGGGTGTTTCCCTGTGCTGGTCATTAGACGTTGTTTTATTTACACCTGCATTCCCTGTGTAGGCTGTTTATTGGTTGTCAGACTCCAGGTCAAACAGGCCTTGGACCAAGCAGGGAAACCATCACCAAGGCAATAATCAGCTCTGTCCTTCTCCAGTTACCCACCGTGTCCAGTTACATCTCCACTGCTGTCCTGCCTTTGAATCTACTCGCCAGGTTTAATTTTCTATATGCTTTGTTTTTTCGGTCCTGTGGTTAGCTTTACTGTGCTCGCTTGCTTTGGAGAGAAAAATACACCAAGACTGTGTTTCTGTGTGTAATTCACGGTGTTCGCCGAGTTTATTTTCACTTCTTGGGGGGAAAAATATGAGTGTTTGCTCAGCCACTGGCCTTTAACCTGTCCTGCCGGATGGAAAGGCTTTTTAACTCATCCATCACACGCAAGTGCCATCCAGAGTGCTGGAGGAGCAGGACGCGGGCAGAGATGGAGGCTGAGGAGGCTGGGTATTTAGATTACCCCCATCTATCAGCCTGTAGCATGTGGACAGAACAAAGTAGAATTCACAAGAGCTCCACCATGGCAAATCTCTATGTGCTGTAAATCCCATAATATTCCTGTGGAGGCCTCAAGGGTCACTGGGTTTATTGTGATTTCTTTCTTCTTCTTTTTTTTTTTTTATGCTGCGTGTGCTTTTGCTAATAATTTATGATACAGTAGCCTATTTTTTTCTATGGTGATTTTAGTTTTTTCAGGGGTCAACTAAAATCTTAAAACAACCTAGAGCTCTAAGCACTTCACGGATAGGCTATCTACCCACTAAACCCTACTAACTAACAGGTAGCCTCTTACATTCAACCTTCAATACCTGCATAGGAAATACCACCTGCTGGTCACGAGGTCCTCCAGTTCACCTCATCCACGCTTTTTCCGCTTTCTTACTCCAGTGCTCAGATGCAGCTGAACTTGTATTGTTTTTAAATATTTTGTCCAAACCATTTGACGACTTGGTTGTACCTTGGAATATGAGTAAGCAGGCAGGCAGGCGATAGTGGTGTCCTGCCCAAAAGCACTTCGGTAAGCTATGGCGATAAACGTGTTGACTGTGACCGCAGCAGGTCAAGATGACGCATGGTGGAACTAGACAGTCAAATAATTATGTAATAGTAAAACAACAGTTACATAATTATGCACTAAAATATAAAAAGTTGATTGATTAGTTTTAGTATATTCAGATTTCTTTATTTAAATACATTTAGTATAGATGTCTGTAAAAATACAGGACCTCAAATAAGCCCCTCTCTTTTTTTGAAACGCGCTCTGTGCAGAGAAGCTGAGCAGATACTGATGAAAACGGCAGGTGATTGCTATGAGTTAACAATTTTCTGCAGAAAAGGCCTTCGGGAGAGTTTTGAACAGAATAGGGATTTCATGTCAAAAGTCATACAGAAAAGTCATACACTCACACAATGGCTTCAAGTCTGGCGCCGGTGACAGTCTGAGCGTCAGTCTGAGACGTTGAGGCCTGATCTTGGTGCGCTTTTACCTGAAATAGGTGGATGACTGGCCGAGCAAGCCAGCAGGTCAGCTGGTCTCATATTGCAGATGTGGCTAAAAACACAATCTAGTAATCTGTAGTAATCAGCCTAGAAAGGAACATTTCTAACTTTACCTCAGTTGTATTTGGTAAACCTGTGATTTCTATACAGTCACAAGTGCGCTTTTCGGATTGATAAATTAGTCACTCAGAGGTGATTTTTCTCAATAAATTAATATTGCCGAAAAGTGTTTGTTTGTTATATTTTAAACAGGAAAGCTATTTTATTCAAATACAAACATGGGTTTCATTTAGAATAAGAAATTTGATTTTTAAACTCTGCGTCTCTAATCACTCAAACCTTAATGGTAAACAGAGATTATTGCCCACAGATTCCAATTATAGGAGTAAAGGCCCGATACCTTGAAGTCTTCCCTGCGTAAAATTTAAAGGGTTATTCATATTGGTCTGAAGCAAAACGCTATTTCACTTTGCCTTCAGAACTTTCTGCTAGAAAGTTTTCTTTTCTTTTACATTATTTTCAGCTTTCATGCGCAATTTGGTTAGGCAACAAAACTACCTGGTTAGGTGGATGAAAAGCTCATGGCTTGGTTAAAATACAGTCTTTTGAGAACTTTAGCCACGTCTTGGCGAGTCTGTGGCAGAAGGCCTACAGGGCTTTTGTCAAGCAAAAGTGGCATGCACCACGCGCCTGGGTAAACTTTATACTTTATCTAACATAAACCGAAAAGATTTGAAAATGTAGACACCGCTGCATTCCTAACAGAAAGACACGAAAACAGTGCAACACAGACTATGATCAGTAACTCAGCTCCTCAGCTTTGGTCACATGCACATTACAGTTCACTTAGCTATAAAGCATTGTGAATACTGCGCATGCCTGAATGTCAGATTATAATCCCTGTAGCATCTAATTTACCACCCCATCTCAATCGAAATGACCAGTTGGTTTGAATTAACGCCGGTAAAGGAGACAAAAGCGTTATGTTCCGGTGATGTTTGGACTCCTTCATCAGTCCACTGCTTGCTGCTGTTTGTGCGTCAGAGCCAACAAAACGGACAAAAGTCAAATGTATCATAATTCGTAGCCACAGTCAGGTGCATCCAGGTGTAATATTAGCGGTCCATTAGTCATATTGCGGTTGTCACTGAAAGGCTGGGATCTAGTGGTCGGAACCTGAGTGGATGTTGCTGGAGTTTAAATATATTATATCATTAATGTCTGAAGTGGTGAGGTGGTGGTTGTTTAGGCAAAGTGCAGGGTAGACAGATCTGCTGCTGTTGATAAATTAGTTATACTCTGACTGATGTGGTTCAAACGGTGTGGTACATTTAAAAAAACAGCCCAGACAAACACATCCTGTTAAATAATGAGAGACTTAATGTTCTATTTATTAGTCCTGATTGTCTCTTTGCGAATCAATGAGCTGACAGAGCGACTCTTGTCAGTTTATAGCGCTTGTATTCATACGCACAACAAACCTGATATCATCGAGCACTTTTCATACTGGAGAAACAGTAACTGGGCAGGACTGTGTTGGGTGGTAAATATTTATTCAGCTCGGTACATATCCGAGATATACATTGTGTGGCTGAGTGTGTGTGTGTAAGAGCGCCCAGCTGCATTGCGCTGGACACATTTCAAACATGCCTGTACGAATAAAAGGCCCCTTTTTACTCCTAAAAGCAAAGCGTTGCATTGTGCGCTCTCGACAACTGACAAAGCATACACTGCAAAAAATAAAAAATTAAACAGTAATAACAATAACTAGCCTCAAGTATAACAAATAAACAGACAGACACTGTAGAAGATTTTCTTGTTAGGAGCAATACGTTTATCAGATGGGTCGCTTCTAATATTTTCACTCCACTCACATTGGAAGAAATTTTCTGATCGATATAAGACATAAACGTCTAATAAATCTCTAATTAATTAAAAATCACTTTTTCACTTGGTTAAGCTTGACGTCAGACTATGTCTTGTCTGGGTGGGTTTTTTCTTGCAGCGGGCATGTTTAGTGGGTGGGACTCTTGTTTTGGGGAGGTTAAACGCAGCTGATGGGTGGGTCTCATGTGAGGGTTGGAGAGCCGGAGCTTATTCTTGGTCACAGCGGGTGGAAGCTTTTCCTTGCTGCGGATAGAAGGAGAGCGCACTGGGCTGTCACTGCTTCAGAGGAGGGGAACGGGGCCGTGTGATTTTTTTTCTTTTATTCTCTCCAAGTACATTTTGCGTGGAAGACCAAAACCTGTGGAAATTCTCCCTGCATGGTTAATTCTCCCATGTTGTGGTGTGTGTCTGAGAGCGGGTGGATTTTTTGTAGCGTAGCTTTGAAAGAAAAACTCGCGATCCACAGGATTCACCCCGTTTCCTCTTTTTACGCACCCTTCTCTTCAAGGTGGGATGAATTTGGACAGAATTGGAGAGGCAGTGAGAGCACCGCCGCCCCGCGATGTGGCCCCCGCGTTTCATTTACAGAGAACTTCAAACAGCAGTCGAGAAACTGTAGAGAACTCAAGCAGCGAGTCTTCAGACACAGAGTTGGCAGGTACACAGTCAGAGTGCTTTTAGCCACTCGATTCCTTTTTTCTGAGTGCAGTAACAGTTTATTTTACGTGTCCATAAGCATTTTTATGGCGAACTGTCAGATAGGCATCCCCAGCACTTAAACAGTACAGACAAGGGAGAGAGAATATTTAACTTTTCTGTCCTTGTGTTTGCTTGATTTATTTCCGTGTGTTCCGGGGCAGCGAGCACGCGGATAACATACACTACAATGTGTTTGCATCAAATTTTAGCTTAGTATTTGAGTGTGTGTGTGTGTGTGTGTGTGTGTGTTCACCAGCTTGACGCTCAGAAACACAGAGCACTTTTTGTGCAGTTACACCCCATTTTTTGTTTACTGTGCTCGCCGAACCAAACATTTGGCAGGATCCCGAGATGTGTCAGGGAAAAATGTGCAGAGCAGCCTGGCCTGCTCTCAGTGAATGCATTAGAACAAACTATAAATATTGGACCTATCCATAACACTAAACTAAAAACCAAGCGATCTGTGTTGACAGTTCCCGGAGATGCTTTCTATTATTCGGCGTTTCCAGATTTTTGGAAAAAAAAACAAGCTTTTTTTTTCTCTGTATAATGCAGAGCGCACGAGAAACAAACAGAAAATATGTGAAGATCACTTATTTCTCGGTTTTTTTTTTTATTATTGGAACTATTATTCACGACATAGCATTGTATTTAAATTACAATATTATGTGGTGATTTTAAGCTTCTTTTTTATTTTTTATTTTTATTTTTTAACATTCCAGATCCTATCCCCCTTTTTTGTGATTGACCTTTGTAAGTGTGGCCTCTTAAGTTTAATAAGGCAACTGTTAGGACACAAATACAAGACAGCGGTTGGGAGATAAGAGTGGGCAGACCTAGTCGTAAAGATATTCATCTATAAGCGAAAACGAAGGAATCGATGCCTAACTCCGACACATGTTTGTGAATGTGTGGCTTTAATTTGTTTCTTCTCTTCTGAGGCTTGTTTTTTATGAAGGACTTTGTAAATAATTTAGCCGAAATGGTTGGTTTCATGATGATGGGCCTTTTCAATAATTTTATTTAAAAACATTTCCACACTAAGATACTTCATCCCCGTGTGAAATAGTACATTGAGTGTATTGAATAGTACACTGTCAACGTACATATACTGACTTCTTCATTATCAAAATGTCCCCCATTTGCATGGTATTCAAAATATGTTATAGGAGTACTGCTGTTTCACACCGGTTTGTTACCCACAGAAAAGGAAAGGAACGCTGAACATAGAAGCGATGACGGAAACGTGGACGACCCCAAGAAGAAAAAACAGCGGCGGCAGCGGACTCACTTCACCAGCCAGCAACTGCAGGAGCTGGAAGCCACGTTCCAGAGGAATCGCTACCCTGACATGAGCACCAGGGAGGAGATCGCCGTGTGGACCAACCTGACCGAGGCCAGAGTCCGGGTAAGATGCCGGCAGTGCGTAAACTGTGCGTAATGCTTGCGTAAAGACAAGATGACAAGTAGACCATCATTAAAAACAGTGCACTCTGGCGCTAATTATTAAATGGTGCTAATTATTAAGCAATTATCAAAATAAAGTAATTTCAAAAACAAAAAATGATAAGATTTCAAGATAACTATCCTAATATAAATATTTATAACAAAATAAAGTAAATAGAAAGCGTATCTTTTTTTTTTAAGTACGAAAATAATTTGGGATTAATGATTAAAAGATTTGTCACAATGTGTATCTTTTGAACTTTATTCCACAAGCATTTTTACGCAAAGTCGACTTTTTTTTCAATTTAAATTTAAAATTTCAGCTGAGGATGTCACAGACTCACTTTCCAACCATTTGTACTATGTGACAAGACAGGGAGAAATCAGTTATATATTGAGGTCAATACTTATACTGTTCCACATTTTCCTGAAAGTCCTGAACTCTTACTTTAGTCACTATTCGGCCTTTTAACAGAGTCCATGTAATATACATACTTTAGTGACTTTAAACGGCTCAGAAGTAATAAACTAAATCTGTGATAAATTTCAAATACACGCTTACGAAAATCCGTTGCCAAAGACCTGGGAGGTTTTCAGAACAATATTGTTAACAGACATTAAGTTGCAGTCATCTCTGACTGTCAGCTGTCAGCTACGGTGCATCCAAAAGTAAATTTTCCGTTATTAGAACACGTGCGTAATTCCCAATACTGACACAGAGGACATTATAGGCCTTAATAGCACACATTCATATTAACACATCTCGTGCTGAAAACCTAGAAGAAAATGCAAGCTTTTTTAAAAGTAGTTGGATCTGTTGGGAATGGCACGTCCTTTTAAAGGGTGTATCCGCGCTGCTAATGGAGCCAATAGATGATTCGTCATCTGGTGACATCATCGACAGTCTGGACCCTTGTTTTTTCTCCGTGGAGGAGAGCGTTCACCTTTCCGAATATATGTATCGCTGTTTAATGAGTAGGAACAACATGCATTTCATTTATTCAGGATACATTTTAAAACGTTTAGGGTAAAAAACAATGTCTGAACATTATCTTATTTCATAAGAGGTGCAGTAAAATTCTTATAATAGCGTCAAATTAAAGTATAAAATGAAAACAAACTGCTTTTTATGTGGAGGACTAAAAAAAAAATCAGACTCACTGCTGTCATTACGCGAAGGTATTCATAAAAAAAATTCCCCTCTAGTCCTGCATGAGTTCATATATATTATATATAATATATTAAAGTGAATGCTTTTATTTTGCAGGAATTAAAGAAATCATTATAAATGACACGCAGCAGTCTGGATATTTCTGTTTCAGAGTCTTAGTAGTTAATAAAATTTTGATTAATTGGAAATAATCTTTTGAAGGCCATTTATGTTTAATAAAATGTAATTATATTTTAAAATGCAATGTAATAATATTTATAAGCACATTTTGAAACGTCCTAATCATTTAATTGATATTTTAACGAGGTTTTCGTCTTGCTAGTGTCATTAAAATTAAAAGCATATTTTTTTTATTGCTGGGTGCAGGAAACTGACGCAGCCGAGCTCTGAATGCAGTCTGAGTGTTTCCTCCACTGCTCTTTGTCACATCGCTCAAGTCTTTGTGGACAATTTGTCGGCTGCACCGTGTTCCTGCACGACTATAAATAGCCTCCGCGGGCCCGTCTGATGATACCACTTGTAAACTGTTTCTACTATGAATTAAAAATGACTTGAGAGTACCGACTTGCGGGTATTTTGTCAGGTTTTGATAAGGTGTGAGCATATCCAGAGGCGCTTTTCTGATTCATTTAGAGTCATGCACGGAGCTGTTATACAGACGCACACGCCTTTAATTTTCATTCATTTATTTTAAGAATTACTTATCATTTCACTGATAGAAAAGAAGCAGTAAAATCAACATTAATACACCTCCATCTGGATCTGGTGTAAACACACATTCGTGTTTTGATTTACTTTGTTTGATCTGTATGATTTACAAGTGTGTTGTAGTCTATATTAAATTATACCGCAGAAGCTTTTTAATATTCAAAACAAAAATGGACTACTTCAAAAAGAATTTTCCACCTGGAATTTTTCTTAAACAATTTAATTTATTTAGTTGTTAATTTGTAAACTACAAATGGTCTACAGGAAGAAAAAATGACATTTGCAAAGGCAGTACCACAGAAACTTAAAGGATGAAGCTTTGTACCCAAACTTTCTGCCCTTAAGCACCGTTCAGAGCTCGGTTAACACTTCCTTTGCAGATAACTCAAACTAAATGTTGCTAAAAAAAAATAATAATAACTAGATTAATTAGCACCGCCTACCAAAACATAAAGCAGCAGTTTGGAAGCAACAAGAAGTCAGTGTTTCACCCTCGAGTTATATTCACTAATTCAGTCTCCCTGATTTTCCACTAATTTTACCGGATATATTTGAAGCTCGTCTGCAGAAACTGCTCCTCCTGAATCAAGCTTTAGATGTAGCAAATCTGTGGCAAGACCATTAAGGACCAAGTCTAGTTTGTCGAGTCCATTAGAGCCATGATAACGGCTGTAATGCAAATCGCCTACTGAGCACTCGGGTATGCAAAATCTGAATATGCGTTTTACTCAAAACAAGACGTTATTTCCTTTATTTTAAACGCCCGGATTGATTTTTATGAACTAAAGTAAGTAATCTGTGTGTGAATAAAGCTGAAACAAAAAGTACCCACTGACTATTAATTTTTTTTTTTTAAGTGTTTGTGTTTCTTAACTAATCATGGATTAAAATTCAGTCGACACTTTTTCTGTAATTATGACTTGTTAATATTTTGATATCTGAGAAAACTGAAAATGGGAAGTTGTATTTGAAGAGTCTTCAGTCAGTGTGGGACTGCAGCTGAAACTGTTGAACATGGCTGTAAGGCTATTAAAGAGTTAACCTCAACAAGAATATATGTATAAAAAATACAATATTAATTGATATAAAAGTCAAAGATCATTTATTTATATATTTTTTTGTTTGGTTGGTTTTTTGTTTGTTTTCTTTTTTTTTCTTTTAATAAGCACGCATAGTTTTAAAGTGGCCTAAACACTAATACACTCTGGAGGCAACAACACTTTAGGGGCACCAAAATGGGGTCTAAAGCTTGTTGTCTTAGTATTTGTGGAAAGAAATGATTCCAACATAAATAAATTATAATTAATGATGTTTTAAGAAGAAAAACTAGAAAACTTACTCTTCGTGGAAATCTGGATTTTACAACTGAATATCACACACACTTGAGATGCTGCTTCAGATGTAGACTGTAGTCATTCTTGTAGCATTTGTAGCAATGTTGAAGGTTTATTTTATAACAAGAAAACTACTTTTACATTTTAGACAATTTTTAGACGCTGCCCCCCTCTGCTGTCGTTAATGTTCACGGTTCTGTGTGTCCCCTGCAGGTGTGGTTCAAAAACCGCCGGGCTAAGTGGAGGAAGCGGGAACGGAACCAGCAGATGGACCTGTGCAAGAACAGCTACTTGCCCCAGTTCAGCGGCCTCATGCAGCCTTATGACGACATGTACCCGGCTTATACCTACAACAACTGGACCAACAAGGGCCTCACTCCGGCACCGCTGTCCACCAAGAACTTCACCTTCTTCAACTCCATGAGTCCCCTCACCTCGCAGTCCATGTTCTCGGCGCCCAACTCTATCTCCTCCATGACAATGGCCTCCGGGATGGGCCACTCCGCCGTGCCGGGCATGCCCACTCCAGGTCTAAACAACATCAGCAACCTGAACGGGATCGGGACGTCCGGCATCAACTCAGCTATGTCGTCGTCGGCGTGTCCTTACGGGCCTCCCGGCTCACCATACAGCGTTTACCGGGACACTTGCAACTCCAGCCTGGCCTCTCTCAGACTTAAATCCAAACAGCATCCAACATTTGGATACAGCGGCCTGCAGAGTCCGGGCTCCAGCCTGAACGCCTGTCAATACAACAGCTGACGGGCCAAAAGCGAGGCCCTAAAAATACAAATATATATATAAATATG
>VUQS01003317.1:0-10393 GCA_015108495.1 Heterochromis multidens
GAGATTGGGGAATGGCTGCAATCACAGCATTGTAAGATGGTGACAGATGTACCCTTAGGCCCCCTCCTCGGTTCAGAGATGGTCTTTCCCTTTTCACGTAAATGGCCTCCTTGACTCCCCGTTCAAACCAGCGTTCCTCCCTGTCCAGGATGTGTACGTCCTCATCACTGAAAGAGTGGCCACTGGCCTGTAGGTGTGAATAGACTGCGGAGTCCTGGCCTGACGAGGTAGCTCTTCTGTGTTGTGCCATCCGCTTGGCCAAAGGTTGTTTGGTTTCCCCAGATGAACAGATTCAGCTTTCTGGGATTTCCTTACTTGGATTATTGAGCATGCATCAAGAGATCATTACAGAGTACTTTTACTCAAGTACTGTGCAGTACCGAGGCACTGCTACATTACACTTTAACTCCATGTTAGTGGTATACATCATAAGTTTGTATTTAAAACATGTTTTCAGTTTAGAAAATAGGACTCAGTGAATGAAATCTACTTCTAGAGTAATTTCAGTCCTCATTTGAAGCTTTAAATTTTCCTTTTTTTTGGTTTTTTTTTGCATTTATTTTTAATTTTTATCATGCAGCAACCTACAAAGAACTACAAGGGCTGCCTTCAAGAAAATTTTGCAATGTAAGAATTAAGTGGAACGGTTGAGAACAAAGTTGAAATGTTGAGATTGCTACTTCTACAACTAACATTCGAATAAGACTTCCAGATCCAGGTAGTGTTGCTCCTTAAATAAGGACTCCAAGATCACGATTCTTTTTCTACCTGGTTTGATCTGGATTATAAACACACAAAGAAATAAAGCGAGATAAAAACCATGCACAGTTAGGTCCAGAAGTATTTGGACAATGACACATTTTTGACACAAAATGGGGGACTGTGCATAAAAATGTCTGTAATTCCTAAACAGATAATGCAGTATTTTTGTTAAACTCCTTGAATTAAAGCTGAAAGTCTGCACTTGAATCATATCTTTGTATTTAAAACCTGCTGTGGTGGTGTACAGAGGCAAAACTACAAAAATTGTGTCGTTATTCAGAAACGTGTGGACCGAAGTGTAAAAAGAAAAAAGGAGAGAGAGAGTGACATATTGAGGTTGGTGAAGGAAAACTTTCTGCTCAGGATTCCTGCGTTTTCTCCAGAGATGTGTCAGCAAAGCACCGTCCTGCAGCCGCAGCAGGAACAGAAAGTGAGTGAACCGTTGACTGAGCTGCAGTGGGACGCGGTGTGACATGCCACACATCACCGGGTTGGCCAACCGTCTACCAGCAAGTGGAGGTGACGCGCTCTCTCACACTTTCGCTCTCTCTCCCTCGTCAGCAGACCTGGGGGAAACGTTTGTGTCTCAGCTGCTTTCAGGTCTCTGCAAATTGGGACAGAAGAGACGATAAGAAAGGATTCTTAGTCTCCTTAGGGAGATTTTTTTTTTGACTCAGAGTTGGTACCCTCAAAACTGCTACACATTTTGCCTTTGCAGCTTTTAATTAGCACTATTCATGTGTAGCAACTCTTTAAAAATGCACAGAAGTTATCATTTTACTGGAGCTGAAACTCTTGAGCAGTGCTGAATCTGGAAATGGCGAATGATGTCAGACTTGACAGGTGGATTGATGACTGATCAGTCGAGGTTTAGCGCTGGTTGCTTGTTTAATTCCTAACCTCCTTCTCTTTCTTTCTTTTTGCTCCTCCAGGTTCCACCACCCCATCGTGGGCCGGGTGGAGGAGGGCTTCCAGACGGAGGTGGACGTGGTGACCCAGCTGCTGCGCTGCCAGGCCCAGTTGTCAGAGTGGCACTTCCTGCCTGCCCTGCTCAGCCTGCATGGCGCCAACTCCAAGCTCATTGCCTGGGGTCAGCTGTTCCAGCGACAGAAGGAGACCCGCAAGCATCTATTCGGAGGTCAGTCCCAGAAGGCCGTGCAGCCTCCACACCTGTATGTGTGGCTGCAGCGCTTCCAGGCGGCACTCCTCGCCAAGTTCAGCTTCTATTTCCACGAAGCACTGAGCAAGCAGACAGCCCCGGCCGACATGAGGGCGCTGACCGCCCGCACCATGCCGGACTACTATGGCAGGTTCTCCACCTTCATACGCAAACACGACGCCAGCAACGTGTCACTGGTGTTTGACAACCGCGGCTCGGAGAGCTTCCAGGGTCACGGCTATCACCACCCGCACTCGTACCGAGAAGCACCAAAGGGCGTGGAGCAGTTCCCCGCCGTGGTGTCGCTGCCATCTGGAGAGCGGCCGCTCACACACTGGCCGAACGTCATCATGATGATGGGAGACCGCGCCGCTGAACTCAACACTCTGGACAAAGTCGTGCACTTCTATGACGACAAGGTCCAGAGCACGTACTACCTGACGCGGCCGGAGCCGCACTTCACGCTGGTCGTCATCTTTGACGGTAGGAAGTCGGAGAAGGACCTGCACATCACCTCCTTCCTGCAGGAGATTTCCGGCTCACTTCGGAACTCCAAACCCTTCAGCACCCTCAAACCTGGGTCGAAGGGCTGAGCTGTACGTGAGCGCGGCTCAAAATGAAAACGAGGAGCAAATTTTACGTAGTCACGTGTTTTCTGCGGTCCAGCTGCGCTCGATGTAGAAATCCTTTTTGCTGCTTTGAATCTCAGTTTGCCAAAAATGTTCCAGACCAAAGAGATCTGAGGTGCTCTGAATTTATTTTAGCTGCTGATTCTTCGGCTGCAGCAGGATGACTAACACAGAACTGCTCGTGCTTAAAGCCTTTTAATTATTTGGCATCAGTTGCTGTTTTAACAGATTTACTTTTTAATTTGTCGTACCTTACATTTGTTGTGCTTAATACAGTTTAAATAAAGATTTGAAATGATGGTACATTTGTTCTTATTTCCTTAACAGTAAACTGTCATTACTGATGATTAAAGAGGAACTCCATACTAGAGCAGCTTTGCATGATTGACAGCTCAGAATAATCCTTATTTGTTTTAAACTGGGCTTTGATGCAGCCGCTCAGTTCATCCTCTGTCTTAAACAAGCTGTTTTGGCTCCTCCCCCCTTTTAAACCAACTATCTTCTGATTGGTTGCCTCTCATAGGGAGGGGCTGCAGTGCTCACTACCAGAGCTGTGTGCCAGAGATGACCATATCAAGGATATCTGCTCTCTATGACATCATTCAAAGCCAAGAGCAGAAAAACCTCTGAGCTTTTGGCTCACAGGGATTATTTGTACCTAAAGTGACCTCATTATTTCAAACTTGTTTAATAAGAGCATCCATCACTGGAACAGAAAAGGAGAATACTTTAAAGGACAGTAAAGTAATCAAAGTTTTTTGAGTACTGGTCTTTCAGTATCTGCTACTGACTGAGATTACAATTTAACAAGTGTTCATGTACTGATGTATATACACTCACTGGCCCCTTTATTAGGCACAGCTGTTCAAATATCAAATCACCCAATCAAATTGCAGCAACTCTGTGCATGTCGACATGATCAGGACGACCTGCTGAAGTTCACACTGCGCATCATGATGGGAAGAACGGTGATTTAAGTGACTGAACGTGGCATGAATGTCCAGTGAGCGGCAGTCCAGAGATACAGCACCAGTTTCGGGGTGAAAACGCCTTGTTGATGTCAGAGGAGAATGGCCAGACTGCTTCAAGCTGATGGGAAGACAACAATAACTGAAATGACCACTTGTTACAACCAAGGTATGCAGAAGAGCATCTCTGAAGGTACAACATGTTGAACCTTGAAGCAGATGGGCTACAGCAGTAGAAGACCACACCGGGTGCCACTCCTGTCAGCTAAGAACAGGAAACTGAGGCTGCGATTCAACAGGTTCACCAAAACTGGACAACAGAAGATTGGAAAAACGTTGCCTGGTGTGATGAGTCTTGAGTTCTGCTGCGACATTCAGATGGCAGGGTCAGAATTTGGTGAAAACAACATGAAAGCACGGATCCATCCTGCCTTGTATCAACAGTTCAGGATGTTGGTGGTGATGTAATGGTGTGGGGGATATTTTGGGCCCCTTAGTACCAACTGAGCATCGTTTAAATGGCACAGCCTAACTGAGTATTGTTACGGAACAACCATCTTCGGATGGCTGCTTCCAGTAGGCTCTGCAGCACCTGTGTGATGCTATCGTGTTTATATGAGGAATGTTTCCAGCACCTCGTTGAATCTGTGCCACGAAGAATTAAAGCAGCTCTGAAGTCAAAAGGGGATCCAACCTGATACTAGCAAGGTGTACCTAATGAAGTGTCCAGTGAGTGTATATTATGAGGTAAAGCCTCTACAAGCATTTGGGGACAGTGGGGAAAAAGAACTCCTATGAAGTTAGCATGGAGAAAAAGTTAAATGACACCAATTTACTGAACACATCTGGAGGTTTATTGAGTGTTCAAACAAAAACAGTGAAGGATCGAATCGATGAGTGACTTGAATGCTAGTTTAGGTTTATTTATAATATAAATACAACACATTGATACAATCCATTTGGCTATATGAGCTCATCATTAGGAAGCTCAGTTTTCAAATACAGCAACACTAACAGACAAAAACCATTTCCTTTATTATCAAACACATTCAAAGAAACCTCCCTTTGAGTTAAAATGCACCAACATGTTATGATGCTACATGCCAAGTACACAATCCTATACATCAAAGTGCAATGTTCACAATGGGTTAATGCTAGAATTCATAATTCAGTAATCTACTAAACACTTTATGATTATTTCATTCGGAGTGCTGCTGCTCTTCGTTCAGGACATGCGTGAGTGGATTCACAACTTCCCAAAAAAGGATTTAAAAAAAAAAGGCACTTTCACATACACACACACACACACACAGATGTGCATCCATAACCCATCTCAGCATGTCATGTTTCATTTTAATCACCACACTCACAGCCCGGTTGGAGGCCACATTCAGTGTGCTGTTCAAGTGTTTTTGGGCGTTTACACACACAGCCCCACCCTGTTAGCTTATTGTGAGTTTAAGGTTAACTAGTGACTTCAGTGTAACGAGCAGGTAAACCAGTATTCTGACAAACACACACACACACACACACTCACACAGATAGTGGCATGCTTTTTGCACTCGTTTTCCCCAACTTCCACTCGCGTGTTCTGGCACTCCTGGCAGGCATGAATTATCTATAGTCTAATGCTATTCTAGTACTTCTGCACTTACAAGGGAGCAGAACAAGGGCAGGCAAGCAGAACACACACACACACACACACTTTACAAGGAGTATCAGGGTCACACCGAGGAAAAGAAATATTAGAATTCCTGCTTTGGACTTGCATTTTGAGAATAAAGTTTCAAGAATGAAGCTGAAATGTCAAATGTCACTTCAAGTCAAAATAATTAAAAAAAACATGCTTTAGGATCAGTTTTAGTTCTTAGGAAATGATTTCTATCTTAGCACATAAAAACAGTGTGGTTATAAGCAGAAGGATTATATGAGCTGACCTTATTCTTGACTTTTTGAGAATATAACTGAAATACTGAGTCAAGAATACACTCAAAATTTTGAGAATAAACCTAAAATACTATTTGATTGTTTGATTTGCCAGAAAGCCAAATTGGGAATACTAATTCAAGAATAAAGTTGCAACACTGTTCTGAGATTAATGTTGAAATTTCAAGAATAAACTCAAAATTTCGAGAAAAAAAGTTGACAAATTTAGAATAAAGTGGAAACCCTGTTCCAAGAATGAAGTTTGAGATGTCAGTGAAACTCGTGTTCGTCTTGTGTAGATGAACTCATACTTCAGAAGCACTTTTAGTCACTAGGAAGTTATTTCTCTTATAGCTCATAAACACCCAGGTGATAATATTAGGACTCTGGGACCTTATTCTTAACATTTAGACTTTATTCACAAAATTAAAAACAAAAAAAAAAACACTTTTTCCCCATCAATGTGGCGCTAATGCTCCCTGATACAAACTTACAACCTCTGGCAAACAAACAGGAACAAAATCGTACACCCACCCAACCCCACCCGTCCCAGAAAAAGCTCTATCCAAGCTCCACCACTCACTCCACCACCCTGTTTGAATGAAGCTCCGATCTGGGTGTGAGGTTCCCCCGTCTGAAAACACAAGAAGGCTGTTAAAAAGTTTGGCGAGCCGCCGCAGCTCACCGAACATTCAATAGATGGCTGAACAGTCGTTAAAATACAGGAAACATTCATTACGTAGCTGGACGTTGGTTAAATAACAAGTTTTCTTTCACTGACAACCTCAAGAGGCGTTTTAGTGGTTTAGAGGTGCAAGTGAGCTTAGCAGCTGAACCGAGTGAAAAAATTAAAAAAATAAATTAGAAAGTCCCGCAGACGTTGTTGAACCATCGTTTTCCGCGTCCTCTTCCCAATCGAGTCGCTCGTCGTAGATACAGCAGCCAATCGTGTTTGTTTTTAAGAAAAACAGCAGCCTTTTCTTTTGGCAACAGTCACATCACTTAAACTACATTTTTACTGGAGCTGAACTACACTCCCCAACTCCCCCCACCCCCACACACCTCTCTCTGATTACGAAGCCCCGCCCACGCTCATTCCTGCATCTCCGCATCAGCAGTTCTTCTAGCTAACCTTTGATAAATGCTTCGATACATGGAGAAAGTAAACTCCTACACACCAAGAGAGTACACACCAACCTGACGACACATAAATATCATGGCATATCATATCATACGTCATGTCATATATTATATTTTATTACTACATTAAAAGCCTTTTTCGTCTTTCCTACTGTTTCTACCCTCATGTTGATTATAAACATTAAGCAGTACCCTGATCTCCTCTTCTGGCCCATTTTTGGCCCGGGTAGGCCTGATTCGGCCAGGTTTGGCTCACATGGTGCAGGATTTGTCCAGCGGTGGGGGTAGAGGTGGGGTGCTGCTCTTGGGTGGGACCATAGGTTTGGGTCTCAGGGCGGGGGGCCGCAGCGGAGCTCCGATGCGGGCAGCCGCCACCGGCTTGAAGGAGCCCAGAGCGTCAGGGGATGGGTTGGCAGGTCTGGGAGGTCCAGATGGAGGTCCAGGGAGCGGGCTGATGGGGCTCAGAGGACTCAGGGGGCTCGGGGTCCCAGGGGTACCGGGCGTCCCGGGGGTGCCGGGGGTTCCAGGTGTGCCCGGTGTGCTGGGGGTGCTGTGCGGGCTGGGAGACTCGGAGGAGCAGGTGGTGACGGGGCCGTTCTTCACCTGCTCCAGGGTATCCAGAACCACATCGGGGGCCGGCCGGCAGCCCTGCCGCTCCAACTGCCTCAACTCCCCCAAAGCCACACTCACTGTCTCCTCGATGTCCTGCAGGCAGGAAGAGGACGATTAAAGAACAAGTTCACAGTTTTATATGAAGCCATTCACACATTAAATCAGATTTTTTTTGCTCTCACGATTCTTCAATATGCTTTCTTCAAAGCTGGGCTTGGAGAACTTGCATAGGGGGACCTATTATGTTCCTTTCCAGCTCCTTATTTTATGCCTGGAAAGTAGCTTTGGAAAATTCAAAGCTTGAAATAATCCTTATTTATCTTATCCTCTCTTAAGGTTGTACAAGTCATTTAATTTTAATGAATCGGTTAATTCTAATTTAACTTTAGCATTATTAAAACAAGAAAATTAAGATGAAGCTGTTATTGTGCTGCAGTAATGTTCTGGTTTCCTTTATTTTCCCAAAAACGTATTCATTCAATTTATTTAGCACAGTTCATTTAAATCAACTTAATTAAAGAGACATTTGCTTTAAAAGTTTAATAAATCCACTATTTTTCCAGAGTCTGAGTAATCGTTTTAAAAACAATGATTTCAACACTGGTCAAAATAATGATCTTTTCCTCGAAAACAAACCATTTTACCTCCTTTCCCTTTAAATGCACTTTTTCTTTTTTAAATTGGCTGCTCCTCACAAACAGAAGGTCTGAACAGCAGGTGGGTGTGGGGATATCCCCTCTCACTGACATCACGCAGAGCCAAGAGTAGAAAAAAACTGTCTGAAAATGATTGTTGCACCATAAACCAAACACACCCTCACAATTTGGCAGTTGAATTTCCCCCGTCACCACCTGCTGTTTCAACCGATGCAGATTTATAGTTATGGACTCCACTAAAGTGGCTTTGCATGATCCACAGCTCAAAATAATCCTCATTTATCTTATACTGGGTCTTGGTGCAGCCCCTCAGTTCATGCTGAGTCTAAAACTTTTTTAGCTCCTCCTGCTTTAAGCCAACTTTCTTCTGATTGGCTGCTCCATGCAAACAAGCAGATGGGTGGGGCCTAATGATCCCCAATGATGTCATACAGAGCAGGAGTAGAAAAAAACTGTCTGAAACTGAGTGTTTAGTTCACAAGGATTACTTTTGCATACACTGACCTCATTATTTGAACTTTGCAGCAGATCTTTAAGCAAAGAAGACTTCTGGAAAACTGAGATGACTAATTTCGAGCTGCAGAAGCATTGATAGTTTGTCACAAAAAGAACCAGTTTTACATAACTTGATAAAAAATTCCCTTAAACTTTATTTTTATAGCTTTAAGTCTGTCCTGATACCAGAACTAGGCTGCATTTTCTCCTGCTGGCAACACTTTGAGAAGCGTGGCACACAAATTGGAGAGGCACCGTGGTACTACTGTGATTAAAATGGATGTGTCATTGTTGTGCTTCTGATTTGGCAGAGTCGTAGCTGATAATTTTTAGAGTCTAATACCATCAGTGTCACTGACTCACTGATATAAAGGTGTTACTCTGTTACTGATTTAGAATTTCGATTGGAGGTAGATAAGTGAATTTCTGCTGTCTGTTTTCAGATCTCTCTCTACTTTGGTGATACCTCCAAACAATGAAGACAAAGATTTTTATTATTTATCTCGTGGTACATTTTGTGTTGGTGCACCTGTGCCAGCGCGTCGGGGTCAAGAGCTCTGGATCGATGGGAGTCTCCAAAGCTGTGCTGCCCGCTGTTGGAGCGTCTGATAGGCGTGTCCTCCGGCCTCCGCAATGAATCATGTCGGCTCACTGTCATGGTCACGGCTGCAGAACGGCGGCGGCGCTCCGGGCTGTCTAGGGGCGGGGTCAAGCCCTGACCCCGCCCCAGCAGCAGCTCCCTGGGGCTGAAGTGACCAGTCACTGGTGGAGAGCTGCGCTCCATCACGCCTCCGTTCCCATGGTTGTCGTTAGAGCGGCAGAGAGGGCGGCGGAATAAGCCGTCGGTTCGCTTCCTCCTGTGGCTGTCAACAGGAAGTATGAACAGCATGAGCTCAGGTAAAATTAGACAAATCATAATCAGCAACTATTGGAGAACCCGCCCTCTATGTTGCACCAAACTTTTGACTTGCAGATGCAAGTCGATCTTATAAAGAAGCTCGTCTTCCCAGAAAACGTGGCAGTGAGCACACTCCATTTAGACATGATTCTCTTGTCTAGGTGTACAAAAACTATCTTTGTAGTTGAGCTTGCTGTGCCCTGGGAGGACAGGCTATACATTTCCAAGTACCAAGATCTGGGTGATGAGGCAGCCGAGAGCAGCTCAAGATGGTTATGGCTGGTCAGAGCTCGCAGGTGGAACCCTTCTAGAGATGAAGGCTAATGTTGCCTTTGCTGCCCTACTCAGGTGAAGCATACAGGTTAAGGAGCGAAACGCTGGTGACCCTGAGATACCTGTTGAAGATGTGGAAAGGCTCCCAGTAAAGCGAGCATTCGGGCCAGGCCTAGTTGCTTCAGCAGTCTCTGCTTGTAACAAAGCATCTTTGATGTTTATTTGACCATAAATAATTAAATAGTTTTGTGGATTTTATAGATTCACCTACTTACACGTGATACTTCATTGTCTTGTATGAGAATTAAGTGACACTTGGAGTTTTTGAGTTTTACAAAAGGTCCAGTCTGGCCCCCAGTTTGTATGAACCTTTTAACTAACGGACATTTTCTTGTTTTTTCCACTGCAGATGAGCCAGCAAATCATGGAAATGCTCATGTTTTTTATTATACACAGCATAAAACATGGATGTAGCTTCCAGGTGGGAAAAATGAAGCCAATGCAGAAATCCCTAAAAACCTATCTGAAGGCCACTAGATGGCAATAGCTGTGGTTGCAAAAAGACTTACGATCCTATAGAAGTCTGTGGAAAAACAGCTTTCTGTCTCCACCTCTGTAAACACTTTCCTGACGAGTTTATGGTCACTGTAGCTATGTCCATCTTTTATACTATGACCATAACAGATAATTTTCAGTTGTTTTTTTTTTCTTAACAGTGAGCTCACCATAAAAAAGCAAATTTTCTATAAAGTAACAGAAAATTTGGGTTGTACGAAGTCTACAAGGTAAAATGAGTTTGACAACCCTGATCTGGACATTATGTGAAGGTACACTGACTGCAAAGCAGGTGACGTACAGTGGGGCAAAAAAGTGTT
>VUQS01003318.1:0-10686 GCA_015108495.1 Heterochromis multidens
ACAGATGGGGGATACAGATCGCTAATCACAGCATGACCGTGTGATGCTGCAGGAGGTGACAGCAGTGAAGGATAAGTGTGGTCGTGGGTGGACAGACGAATGGATGAGTGGTCATTAGTATGTGTATCAGTGTCCATCCAAGACTAACAATAGCACAGGAAACTGAATTGTGAATACCCCATCACAGTACTGAGGTAGAACAAGTATGTTTTTGGTTACCAGTTTTAGAGCATTTGATGACTTTGGTAGAATATTAGAATGGATTCCTCCACTACATATCGTCCATTTAAAAGGTCTTTTAAATGCTTTGATCGTGTTAGAGACAATTTTCAATTCTTTATCCATTACTTTCAGATAAAATTAGCTATTTAGCTAAAAATGAAATTAAAATTCACACGGACGGTAAGATAAATGTTACTACAGCCACATGAATGACAATACACTAAATGTTAAATGGACTGGTGCCTATATGGTGCCTTTCTACTCAACTGAGCAATCAAAGGGCTTTGTCATTCACCCATTCACTGCTTTTATCTATGCCTAAGCACTTTCTAACTTTCACATTCACACTCTGATGGATGCTTTGGGGTTCAACTTGGAGTTCAGTAATTGCCCACGGATACCTCGGCATGCAGACTCGGAGTCAGGGATTGATCCACCGACCTTCTGATTGGTAGATGACCCAGATGCCCCCCGATATATATATATATATATATATATTTTAGCCTTTTTCTCTAGCAAGTGTGGTCAACCATCATCATACCTATCCACTGTGTTAAACATCTTAAAGCAGGAAACAATTCACATATTTCAAATAATGCGACAGTAATACATGAAATATAGGTGATACCACTCAGGCTTCACGGTATAATACAAAATTACACTGACAATGTGAGTACACTGACATGCATGTGAGGTACCCTCCTGTTTCTCCTTGCACAAATGAGCTGCTGAGTTGATGACCTTCTACGGCTTTGTCCACCTCTCCTCAAGTAACAGCCTGCCTCCTGGGATCTCCTCCACACACTTGAGAGAAATATCCATCATATTACATTTTTACTGTTGATACATAACATGAATGTACAGTATACTGTAAGCAGAGGTAAAAGTTTTATTGCATATACTTTTAACAAACACATTTGTACCAGATTTCAAAAGACTGAGAGAAGGGTATTTTAGTTTTCTCTTTTCTTCTGGGTTTTAATTTCTGTCAGCTTTTACCAGATTTACACAACTGTTGGTGACCCTTTGTATACATGTTGGTTTGCAGACTTTTCTAAAATTTTCCTATAAAACATTCAGCCTGAATGGCCTTTGTAGACCTTCTAAACCTGAGGCCATACTCTACACTGAACCACAGAGCCAACCCTGCTGCTGTGACTGCCTGTGAACTGTTAAATCAATTCTATCTCTCTCATAGGGATTCGTCCACTTTGTCCCACTGCCTCTTGCAGTGAGATTTACTTCGAGGCGGCCTGCAGCTCCTTTCATTCGGCACATGTTCTGACTATTGTCTTAGACTTATGTCTTGCTTTTTTACAACCTTAAACTTAATTTCCTGGAAAGGATGTGGCTCTGCTTTCTTCTCCTAGCATTTCGTTCTCTCCACGGGCCTGACCTGTGACAGTAAGCAGTGCTCCCTAAAGGCCCCAACAGCAAGAATCAAAACGCGGCAAGGCTTAGCAAGGCCTTTGTTGCACTAATTAGCATAGTAATGATTAAAAAGGATTAGTCGTTCGTTTCATTGGGATGCAAATGTGTGCACTTGTACACGAGGCTGCACATTCTGAGCATGTGTGGTTCATGTTGGAAGTTGTTTAATAAAAGGAGGGTGTGTTTTGTGTGCATGTTTTGCACTTTGACCTTGTGTGGCATCATTTCTATGTGGGTTTGCTTGTTTTGGGTAAACATAAATCAGCGTGTGCATTGTAGAGATTCACAAAGAGCTGATTTCCACAAAGCTAAATTTTCTGACATATTTTTCCTTCAATTTTTTCCTCTTCTTTGTGCATTCCCTCACATCTGTTTAGTTTTGGCAGTTTGCCTCCGGAAAAAATATGTAGTGTAGTGGTGACGTGGTAAGTCTTGTATTGAGGCAATTATTCTTATTCTCCCACTGATAAATTCAAAAACTGCAGTGAAAAGGTAGCTGGAAATGCACAAGAGGAATCGACGGTACCAAACAGGCCAATCACAATACTTGCAAGCTGCATCGACATGACGTAATGTTATGTTTCTAGGGAGGTGCACGTCAGGTTACGGTGTAGGGTTTCAGAGGGGTTCGCGGTTATGCTGTACCTACAGCATAGACAGAATTATAAATCCCCTGTTATTTTAAACTATCCAGCAGTTCAGTGCTCTGAGGTCTTTTTAATCAGGTATATTAGCTTATGGTGGATAAGCTTGGGACATATTCAGAAGTTTCTCTTTCTGACATGTAGCACTCAGCAAGAGATTGTCAACTTTAGACACATGCTCTTCTTCTTTCTGCTGCTTTCTTATTTGCAAGGGGTCGCCATAGCGGTTCGCACATTTGATTTGGCACAAATCTTTACGCCACATTTTATCATGAATGTGTTTCTTCTGTGTGTTCTATACAAAAAAACATATATTACTGGAAATACTCTGGTTTAGGCGAGAATGCTGCTTGGTTAGAGGGTGCAGGAGTCAGCATGACGTCCACCAGCTTGCTGTTAATGATACAAGAACAGGTGGAGTTGGGCATTCCTCAGTCTTTATACAAAAGAGCCATCTTGATGAAGGCTGTTTAATATCCAATAGGAATGCTGGATGTTTGTGTGTGTGTATTTTTTAACTCATGGCTGGCCCACTTGAAACACATTTTTCTGACTGTTATTTTTAGATGAGTAAATGTACTTGTTAGTACTGCTATTTTGCTCTGAATATTTTTTCCCACTACACTACATATCAACCTGGTTCCAGACTGCTCTGATACTTTAAATTATGTTTCAGAGGCTTTTTCAGCCTGATCACTGAATTTCTGGAGAGACACCAGTGGTTTTGCTTATGTGTCTTTGTATGTGCATGTGCACATGTTTGGGCATGTAATGGATGTTTCCCTGTTAATTAACCTGCTCATAAGTGACATCCACATCACCCCGACAAGTTTACATTTCCACCCGAAAATCTCATTAGTGTTTCACTGCTGAGGATCCAACACTGTCACTCAGCCAAGACGCACACACGTACACACACACAAACACACACAAACACACACAAACACACACCATTCAGCAGGAGAAAGGCAGTGTGTACTCCTGTACCCCTGTAGCACCGTGATATTTCCCCACCGTCTCAGTCGCCTGAGACCACGTCCCATATCTCATTTTCCTCCCTCCCTAATCGGATTAACCCCCGGCGGCCCTCACTGGGCCCAGTTTCTCTATCAATGGACGACAGCTTGGCTCCTGGAGCAGGCAGCTGCACTAAGTGCCTGTAAGATCGGTCTTTTCATGGAGAGATGTAGCTGAAATCACTCGCTGCAGTAATCTGCAGTCTTTAGTAGCAGGAACAAAGGGAGAGGAGGATCTGGATTTGATTTATGTCGGTTGCTTTGTTTGGCTCTGTTGTTCTTCTGTGAGCGACTGTCTGTTAAATGGTAATGTTATAGAAAAAGAAGCGGTCTGCCTCTTTTTAATTCTGTTCACTTGTAAATCTTTTATTCATAATGTGTGGTTAATACAGCGTAAGCAATGGACGAACTATGTTAAGCCGCTGGGAGTTGAACATATTATGCTGTGTGTCATGAACAGACAGTATCTAATCGTTCTTGTTTTAATACCATTAACATTTACTCTATAACCATGGTATTTAAATTCTGTCAAAATAAGTATATATTGAATGCCCTGAAACCTTGTGACAGTATTTTTAGTGACTTTTTTGTTTTGTCTGATGAATAATTCACACTCCTGTACCCCATAACCCTTTGGTCTGATGAAACAAGTGATATTCCACTAGAAGAACTTCAGCACTCTGAAAAAGACTTTTGTCAGTGCTTGATGACTTAATATTTGGGAATAGAGCTGAAACCAATCAATTGATCAGTTAACTGGTCAATGCCAAGTATTGACAGGTTTCACTCCCACATTGTGTGGCTATTAGAAAGAGGTTCTGATGTTTTTTACTATGTTATTTTTAAACTAAACTAAGGCGTTAGGTTTAGTAGGACCATTTCCTTTTCATCAGTTCCATCTGTTGTGTGATGTTGGTCCAACTATCCAAAGTTAAGTTAATTTTTCTTACAGATTTGTGGCTTTAATCTCAGATATCTTATCAGTATTTATTTTTTATTTTTTTGCAAATGTAAAACTTCATGATCTCCATGAATATGCATTTTTTTCTCAGAATATTACTCCTTCCTTAAATCATTTTACCTAAAAAGACTCTAATATGTCATCCTACTAAACTGTTTTGGTGTTGTAGTCTACAAATATGATATGTTAAATTGTGCTGTGTATTATGCAAACATGTCCTGAGATGTTCTTTAGGTCATTAAGGTCAATATAAACTTCGATTTTAACCTAAAAGTGAGACAAAATGACAAGAGAAAGAAACTAGAGGAACTGTTACATTAATGACCTTTCCCTTATTGATCCTTCTCCAGTAACAGTAATACAGTAACACACTCCTCTCTTTCCATTTTCTGCACTTTCTCTCTTTATTTCTCTTTCTCCATCTCAGGTCTTCCTTCGGGAGTCTCTGGAGCATCGCCTGGAGAAGCAGAGGGAGATAGAGGTGCTGAAAGCAGCCATGATCATCCAGGCCCATGTCATGGGCTACATGGCCAGGTACAAAAATTTAACAAAAACATTAAAAACCTTCTTAGAAGCAGTTTTAATCTTCATTCAAACCAAAAAGCCCCTGACACAATACTTGTCCTCCATATAGGAAGCAGTACAAGAAGCTGCTGCAGTGTATCGTGGTCATCCAGAAGAACTACCGGGCTTTCTACTGGAGGAGGAAGTTCCTGCTCCTGCGCTGGGCAGCGCTCACCTTCCAGAAGTGTCTGCGAGGGCAGCTGGCCCGTCGGACCTACAGCCGGATGCTGGAGGAGAAGAGTAAGAGGGAGGAGGAGGAGCGCCGCAGGTGGATGGAGGAGATGGAGAGGTGGGCTACTCAGGCTAAAGGAGTACTTCATTCTGCATGTGGTTCTGTGGCTATAACCAAATAAAATTTTTTAAAATAAGGTCAAAGGTAGTCCAAAAAGGGAAAAAAGTTTTTGCAAATCACTTAAACCTTGTGTTTTGTTTAAAAAAGCCAAAGCCAAAAAACCAAAAAACCTGCAAAACTGGACTAGAAAATGCTTTTGAAAAATGTGTGCTCACTTTGAATTCCATCCATCCATCCATTCTCTTCCACTTATCCAATTCAGGGTCGCGGGGGGCTGGAGCCTATCCCAGCTGCCACAGGGCAAGAGGCAGGGTACACCCTGGACAGGTCGCCAGTCTGTCGCAGGGCTAACACAGAGAGACAGACAGACAACCATGCACGCTCACATTCACACCTATGGGCAATTTAGAATCACCAATTAACCTAACCCCTCTAACTGCATGTCTTTGGACTGTGGGAGGAAGCCGGAGTACCCGGAGAGAACCCACGCAAACACGGGGAGAACATGCAAACTCCACACAGAAAGGCCCCAGCCAGATGGTGGAGTTGAACCCACAACCTTCTTGCTGTGAGGCAACAGTGCTAACCACCAAGCCACCCCCCCTTTGAATTCGATGCCTTAAAATTGCTCTTGCGATAATAATTGTATTCAGGACTTTATAAATATGAACATGAGTACGTTAAGGAGTACAAATTCCCCTGCTTCCATTATTTCTAATGACATAAAAAATATTAAACATATAAAAAGTATGTTTTCCCAGTATAATACTGGAGGAGAGACTGAGCGTAGCTTTAGTTCTATCCGGTAACGAATTCAAGCTCAGCTTTAATCATCAGATCAGCTGATCTCATTGCCAGAGCAGCAATCAATTGACAAATCTTATATAGGGCATGCTATTTAAGTAGCTTAGCCTGCCTACAGTTGCTGTGCATCTGCAACCCCAGCTCTTTTAGAGGTTTCATCACTTAATGAATCTCACATCTGTTTTCATTGATGCTTCCTCTGTTCTGCAATAGGGTCTTGCTGCTGCTCCCCACCTTATGTTTACTACATACTGTATGCATGTGGAAGAGCAACAATATTAATAACAGATGTACATAATGACCATCTTTTGACTGTAGTCATCCTGACTGAAACACTAAATCTGTTTATTAACAGTCCTCGTTAGATATATGGATCAAAGATATTATCGTTAGGCTTACAAAACTCGCAGCATGCAATTTGTCTAAAGACTGTAAATCCCCTAAATCACAGAAACAAGACTAAATCGGGACCTCCATATCCTCAGTGGTACCTGTGACCTTGAAGGGGCCACAGCTCCATTTATACTAACTGAAAAATGATTACTTTATAACCACTGCAGCTATCATAGTTTAGCAGTGACCTACTGAATTTGTCTAAATGTCTTTATTGGTACATATCTCTACCCTTTCTTGCACTGTTGCATTGTTGTTTTACAGTTTGGTGGAGTGTAGCATATGTATTTATGTTGTTTTGATAGATAGTATGAGTGTATACTACATCCTAAATGGGTTTCTGGTATTTTAATCCCACAGTGAGACAGGAAATGCAATTACTCTGGTTTTGGTACATCACATCTCTTACTGTCTGTTCAGTCAGCTGATGTCTGTGTGTTTGTGCCCTGCAGGGAGAGACAGAGGCTGGAGGCTGAGAGACTCACCAGAGAGGTATGATAAAACTGATTTAAGTGAAAAACAGTGTATAACTTTTATTGGTTGATTGTTTCCCGAGCAGCCAAGTCTCTACAGGCATATCTGATCAGTAAAGAACAGAGAGAACACAATTATATTTCCTATTATATTCTTCTGCTATGACACAGGCTTCTGCTTACTGTAACAGGCTTTGGTTTATCATCATACTGGGCAGTGAAAAAGTGTTTTTAAAAGAAGCAACCTATATCTGCTCAGGTATTTGTCGTGTATAATTTCCTTATAAAATTTCATCGCCATTCTCCCAGTGGACTAAGATTATTTCAGTGTTTGTGTTGTACAAATCAACTTGTTTTGGGTATTGTGTAGGAATTAGTGTTAATATCTTGGGAAAGAAGATGTAACAAGGCAAATTATGACTTCTGTTTTAATATTTTTGCATGACCAGCTTTTCATGATAGGATTAATATTTTACAAATGTAAGGGAGATAATTTTCATGCCTAATAGTTATTGTATTGAAAATGTTTTTTGTTGCAATGAGCATCAGTTTTAGTATCTCTTGATGCATGCTCAATAATCCAGGTAAAAGAATCAGTCAGCCAGAGACTGAAGAAGTTACCAGAAGTGACGAAACGTTTCTCCCACTGAAAACGCTACGGCCAGATGAACAGATTCAGCTTTTTGGGATCAGTTTTAGTAGTGATGACACAAGTGAAAACAAATTTCAAAAACTGTTTCCTGCCTTATGTTTGTGGTTTCAGGCCGAGGAAGCCAGAAGACTGGAGGAGCTGCGTCGTGCTGAGGAGCTGGCCTCTCTGGTTTTGACTCAGTCTCAAAATGCAGCAGCAGCTGCAGCATCACCAGACACCCTGGAGGAGCTGGATTGGGCAGGAACCTTTGTGGAGGCGTCGGAAGAGGAAGAGGAGGCAATACGTCCACATGAGGCATCTCAAGTGGAAGAAATTCTTCGACTGGAAAGGGAGATCCAGGCACTGGAGAGGCAGAAGGAGCGTCAGGAGCTCTCTTTGACTGAAGCCTCCCTGAACCGCCTGCAGCACCTTCGTGACCAGGAGCTCCGGCGGCTGGAGGATGAAGCGTGCAAGGCGGCGCAGCAATTCCTGGACTCACTGAACTTTGACGAGATTGACGAGTGCGTGAGGAACATTGAGAGCTCCTTGGGTGTGGGTGAAGGGGATGAGAAGAAGGAGGATGGCCAGAGGAGAGGTAACGAGGAAGAAGAGGTTGATGAAGGGTTTGGTGCTGATGACGATGCCTTCAAAGACTCACCAAACCCAAGTGAGCATGGCCACTCGGATGGCCAGCGGACAAGCGGGATCCGAACGAGCGATGACTCATCTGAAGAAGACCCATACGCCAACGATGCTGTGATACCATCACTGCCACCAACCACTGTGCTTCACCACTCTTTGCCAACGATGCCTTCGGCCTGCCATAGTGCCTCATCCAGTGGGGATTCTGCTTACTGCCACCCCAAGGCTTCATCTGAGGCTCAATCCGATGAGCTGGTGGAGCTGATACCTCCAGATGAGGATTCAGACTACGACCAGGATGACTACGATGAGGGTGCCATTGTGTCTAGTGGCAGCATGGCTTTCTCCAACCCTCGCAGTGGGCAGTGGTCTCCTGATTACCGTGGATCTGTTGGCACCTACAACAGTTCAGGGGCTTACCGCTTCAGCTCAGAGGGGGCTCAGTCATCAGTAAGCTGAATCTTAGTGTTCTGTTCAAAAGGTTTTGCATAAGTATACGGGTCAGTTACAGCCACACTAGTTGCTGTTCATAGAAAGACTGCTCTCATATATATTATTTTCCCATTAGTCAACCCCCCCCCCCCAAAAAAAAAAAACTTTTAAACTTTCAGTTTAAAAGTTTATTAAACTTCTGTTTCCAATATTAGGAAGAACATTTCTTCTTCTAGTAAAACTTAGCTGCTATTACTGACCGAATGCATGAGAAAGCTCCAAAAGTAGTTTAATGTTTGAAGTAACCAGAGATTCTGGTACCAATACTAATGCAGCACATGCTCCAGCCAGCAAGCATTCTGGGTACTTGCTGCTCAGGACATTTACAGATCAACCCACAAATGAATAATCTATGGGTTGCCATATATTATTTGTTGCTCGACTGAGCAGGTTTAACTTTATCCTCAGAGAAAAAAGGATCCAGTGTCAGACATCATTTAAATACCTAGATCTGAGCCTTTTTACAACCCAAACGTGCAAAGAGTATCACATTTTAGAAAAGGGAACATTAAAGTTTGCTTAACTTAGATACTTTTCACTGTTATTATAAAGCATTTTATTTAAAACATAAGCAAAGTAATCTTTATATGTCTTGTCTACTTTCTAATTTTACTCCAGTTTGAGGACAGCGAGGACGACTTTGACAGGTTCGACACAGATGATGAGTTGTCTTATCGTCGGGACTCCGTCTACAGCTGCGTCACGCTCCCATATTTCCACAGCTTCCTCTACATCAAAGGTAGCTTTTTTCTTATAGAATGTACTCTTCCTTTAATAAAGCTGAACAGGTGACTGTTAAGGGAATCATCTGTACAGCTCTAGGACTTATGTTGGTGAATAAGCATAGTACTTTCTCTATTACCTTCCAAGAGACAAAGAGTAGAAGAAAATGAAAATCACCCGAGTTTTCAACTTTTTTCTGCCGGAAGACTAGTTTGAATTCCTCTTCCTTTATTTTCTACTCTCAAATCAAATTCTGCCCTACAGGTGATGTAATGCATGACGGAGCATTTGAAATCTCATATTTTTCCTCGCTAGGTGGTCTGATGAACACGTGGAAGCGGCGTTGGTGTGTTCTGAAGGACGAGACTTTCCTGTGGTTCAGAGCCAAGCAGGAGGCTTTGAAGCAGGGCTGGTTGCACAAGAAGGGCGGGGGCTCATCCACGCTGTCCCGCCGCAACTGGAAGCGGCGTTGGTTCGTGCTGCGCCAGAGCAAGCTCATGTACTTTGAGAATGACAGCGAGGACAAGATGAAGGGGGTGCTAGATATGCACAATGCCAAGTAAGGAGAAAAGAATATCACTTTGAGGATTTTTGTATATTGCTGACAATACACACTCATTTACAGTAACAATAAAAAAAGCTGTGAGTTAATCATGTGCATGTAAAATATGCAATAAATGTAATATTTATGGTCATGTCTTGGTGTTGAATTTGAAAATGACTGTATTATTAAAGAGAAATAAAAACACAAACCTCTGAAGGATCTGAAAGATTCATGGTGAGACATTATGGAAAGATCTTTGTCTATTCAGGGAACTTCAGTCATTATTTTGCCTGTTTTTGACCTGCAGAGAAATTATCGATAACACTGGTAAGGAGAATGGAATCGACATAGTGATGCCAGAGAGGACCTACCATCTGATCGCTGAGTCTGCTGAGGATGCAAGGTGAGTTGTGTGTTTGTCTTTAATATATTGTGCTTAGTTTTACACAGTACCCAAAAAAGTAATTGTAAAGGACTTTTCATGCAGGGATGGAGTCCAAAGTGACTGAAATAACATAGGTAAAGACTTCAGTAGTCACTTGATGCATGCTCAATAATCCAGGTAAAAGAATCCCAAAAAGTTGAATCTGTTCATCTGGACGTAGCGTTTTTTTAGTGGGAGAAACGTTTCGTCACCTTCTGGTGACTTCTTCAGTCTGAAGAACTGAAGAAGTCTGAAGAAGAAGACTGAAGAAGTCACCAGAAGGTGACGAAACGTTTCTCCCACTAAAAAAACGCTACGTCCAGATGAACAGATTCAACTTTTTGGACTTCAGTAGTCAGTCAGTAGGCTTAAATGACACTGTTAGCCTGGAGAGCTTTGGCTAATGCATCTTCAGGTTTAATTACATGGT
>VUQS01003319.1:0-10697 GCA_015108495.1 Heterochromis multidens
TGGTAATTACAATATTTTTAATTTACTTGTATCTCAATAAATCAGTGCTACTGGGATTTAAACCTTTAACTCTGGCAGTGTTAGGGCCATGCAAGAGCTTCTCCTTATAGAAACAACAACAAAGTGTATTTATAACATTTGTTTGATGCATAATTGAAGTGAAAATAAACATATAATGAAGGAAGTGAAACTGTAATGCACAAGTGCTAAAAGGTTCGACTTGACACTCATAATGAATATTTAAACCCTGGTGACCGTAACTCTTTAAATGATTCATTGTTCTCCCACATATCTATTTTTAGATCCTTTGTCTTATAAAACAAACAAAAAAAATCTTGTTTCACCTCTTTTCATGTTCTTCTCTTTCTTCTTATGACACATTTTTTCTTTCAACTGCTGGTTTCCCACTTCTTTAAAATTGTCAACCAAGACAGATAGCAATGAATTATTAGCCTGGCAGCTGCAGAAAGAAAGAAAGAAAGGAAGGAATGAATGAAGAAAGAAAAAACTAAGAATGAAAAGCTGCATGAAGAAAGAAAAAAGACAGGAAGAATCATCTGCAAATTATCTGTGAATATCATCAGCTGTAATAATCTATCCGCAGTGTATTTCAGCTCGTGATGATTAAAATTCTTAATGGGCTCTGGGAATAGTATTATTTAATGTAGGAGAATAAAATGGGGAATAATACACCATTATTACAAAATGTATTCGACATGAAGAATTTCAGTTCTGAGTTTTGTTATACTTAGGCCAATAATGACCCAGGTTCCTTAATGAAAGAAATGACTCTGAGGCATAACACAGTTTTTTAGAATGAAGTAAAAGAACGTAATGAAAGGTCTCCTTCTCACTATTGCTTTATCTGGTTTGCAACAAGCATGAAAGGAAAATAAGCATTTTATGCTTTAATACTGAATTTCACTAAAGGATTCTGTATTGCTAATCAGTGGGTCAGGACATTGCAGGAGATTACAATCAAAGATGAATTGTGAAAATGCCACATTATTGGTACAAGTAAGGCTATTGGTTTAAAATGGTTTTACATGGGTGGTCTTTGTTTAACTTAATGCATACTTGCAATATAATATATGTAGAGACCCTAATAGTAAAAGAGAAACAAACAAACAACAAACATAATTTTAAATCTGTGCATTTTCATGACTTGTGACACTAAACTGCAAGGTTAAATGATTCCTTCAAAGCTAGGTTATCTAATATTAGATGTATTCAGTGATGAAGACCAACAGCCTCATTTATAACACAATATGCCTTTCTAACCTGCATCTCTCTTTCTATCTGAAGGTTAGGGCTCACAGGGGAGGAAAGGGATCAGGTTACACTAATGCATCATGGCTGCTGGAGGACACACACGCACATACCTCGTCACACTCTGTCTCACCTTATCTCTCTTTCTCTTTCTCTCACACACACCCTTGTGTGCTGATACCCTTGTACAGGTTTAAAGCATGGCCGTGGCCTTGTGTTATTGCAAGCTGCAAGCACTCTGCCGTCTGTCTCAGGGTAAATCACTTGTCTCTAAAAATAAGCTGAAGTCATATACGATCAAAAAAGGCCTGATGGAGGTTAAACAGTGGTAGAGCAGTTTATTTCAACATAAGCTCTTGTTAATGAGATTAAACTTACATTAAGCTTACATTATGGGAAAGCCTGAGATACAGCTTTGCACTTTGGTTTCACTCTATGTTCAAGTGCTAATTCCTAATCTGGACAAATTGATTTTGTTTTTGTTGAAAAGGAATTTCATGTCACACATCAGATAAATATTGGTCACTGTCATCTTGTTTGTTGATAGGCCGATGGCAGTCAACAAGGCCCACATTAGCCAGTGTAGATGTTCAGCTAATATATTGATGCATCTCTAAAATACACATTTTACATAGTCAGAAATTCATTAAAAGAATTCCAACCTCTGTATCCCCCCCTTACATAATGATAATATTTTTGAAATTATTAGTTTCTCGATTACTTTCAGATGAGTTATTGAATTACTCACACTCACTTTCCAGACTCTAAAACAGCTTCCCAAAATTAATTGGAATGAAAAGGCAAAATGTGTTGACCCTATATGTTCTTTATCAGGCAAATAGCCTGCATGGCAAAGTGTGAGGCATTTATAGGCACCAAATTATTTATATTATGCTTGTTACATTAAATTCACTACTCATGAGAAAAGCCAGCACCTGGCGTGGAGCTCTAGGGAGGTAGCTCTGAATTGGCAGACTGGGGTGTTGGTTTCTGTTTTTAAGAAGGGGGACCAGAGTGTGTGTTCCAAATACAGGGGGATCACACTCCTCATCCTCCCTAGGAAGATCTATGCTAGGGTAATTACAGGAGAGTCCTGGTAGTCAAACCTGTGATTCAGGAGGAACACAGTGTGGTTTTTGACCTGGTCTTGGAACACTGGACCAGCTCTTTATCTTCTCGAGGATATTCAAGGATGCGTACCAGTTTGCTCAACCATTCTACATGTATTTTGTGGACTTGGTGAAGGCCTTCAATCATGGGAGATCCTGTGGGGGCTGCTTCGGGAATAAAGGGTATCTGGTCTGTTGTTAAGGGCCGTTTGGTCCCTGTACAACCGCAGTGAGAGCCTGATCCATATTGCAGGTAATAAGTCGGACCCATCGGTCCCATAGGTGCCACTACTCCCCCACATTGAAAGGAACCGGTTGAGGTTCAGGTATCTGACTAGGATGCATCCTGTGTGCCTACTTTGTGAGGTGTTCCTCACCAAGAAACCTGGAGGAGGCCCTGAGACACACTGGAGAGACTGCATCCCTCAGCTGGTTTGGGAACCCCTTGGAGTCCCCCCAGGTGAGCTTTAGGATTTGGCCAGGGATAGGGAGGTCTGTGCTTCTCTGCTTAGACTGAGGCCCCATGACTCAGCCCTGGATAAGCAGCAGAAAATGAATGGATGGTGTTTCATTCTTGGCTATTTGTTTTCGTGCAGCTGGTGGTTGCTTTACCACTGTAATACAAAATTTGTCTACCTGAAGAGCTATGACTATATAATTTCACATCATGTTAATTTTGATATTTTAAACTAATTAAGTCAAATGTCATACTTTAGGTCATACATTAGCCAGCAAATTGTGAGTAACAACGCTTTGTGAGACAGGATGCTGGATACATTTTTGGTATGTATTTCTAAACAGTGCCGTGCTCTACAGAGTTCATAGCCCACTTCTAGTTTTTGCAATACTGTGATTTTATTTTTAAATGATTGCATTAAAATCCTTTAGCCTAATTAATCCATTATAATACAAAACATATCATTTATTTATGGCATTGTAAAATTAAAAGTTTAGCTTTACTTTCTATCAGCAGTTAATTTAGATCAGAGGAGAAGAGCTGATGGGTCTTAAAGGCCAGCCCAAATTCAACCTGCTAATAGTGCATTTTACCTATTAATAAAGTATTCATCATGCTCCAATCTCCACTGTTGATCACTGCAGTTACCCACCGGATCATCCAAATCACCATGAGTGTGCGCTTGAAGCTGCATGTACACCCACTCCCTGAAAAGCACCAGACTTAACCTCCTTCTGTGGATCCATCATTCATCCATTTAGCTGTCAATTAGTTTGTTAGTCAATTACGCGCACTTGTTAAGTCAACAGCTTGGCATTTCCAACATGTTGGTTTATCTAAGCAAACAAAATGAAGAACTCCCCTTGGACTTATGGAGATGTCAAAAAAAAAAAAAGATTTTCCAGTATTTTTAGCATTTTTAGCAAACTATTTTACACACTAATCAGCTGCACTATCAATTGGTCTATCTCAGTGAAAGCCAGAGAAGCTTGGTTTAAAATCCATTTTACAGTTCTAACACACTGGCAAACACTTTCACACTCACATTTAACTGGTAAAAACCTATAAATGACTTCCATAGGGCTCTGCAAGAAACCGCAAAATGAAATCTCCACTGGAACACTGGTCTCTTCTTAATAGTAGAGGTCAATGGTGAGAGTGCAAACGGATAATTTTCTCTCTGAATGTCATTCTTTCCCTTATATACATGCACATACACACACACACAGACACACAAACACACACACACACACACATATAGATGCATTCTCTCTCACACACTCACATATACTTTCGCTCTCTCTCCCAAGTCTAGTGAGAGGGCCTTATTGTGTGAGCCAGAGGAAATGCAGACACAGCAGAGGACAAGCCATCCATTGATCTGAGTATAGACTCCTCTCGTTCTCAGCCTCTTTTCTCCCTTCTCTCTAGCTGCTACCCCACACTGTCTCTGCCTTTCCCCGCCATTGCAACCCCTTGTTTTTCTCTGCTCTTTGTGTTATCTGCACTCCACTGTCCTACATATATATATTTTTTGTCAACCTGTGATCTACCACCTTCTGTGTCTCTATATTATCACCGTCTATCTGTAGGCCATTTCTATTGCTTTTCTCTCTGCTTCCCTGCTTGTACTTGGTAACCATGCTTTCTCCCACACTCTTGTCTGTATTTCTGGAACTACACCTCTGTTTATTATCTACATGTTCCAAAAATCTATCTCTTTGCTATTCCCTTCACTTAGCTTCAGCTTCCTGTCCCTCTCTGAAATGTTTTTTTTTCCTCTCCACTCATCCTTATTTCCTCAGTATTCATTATATTTTTGAAGGTAAAATTCAGTTGAAAACAGCAAGTTAAGAAAAGCAGAAAATAGTACACAAAAGGAGCAAATACAAAGTTCAAAACTTGACTGGGGGAGTAAGGAAATGGCAAGAATAAGCAAAGAAAAACAGAAAGGAGAAGAGGAATCTGCTATATGAAGAAATGAAAGAAGCAAACATAATGGGCTATGGAGAGAAAGGAAGAAAAATTTAAATAATGAAAGAAAAAGAAGAAAGAACACCTGAAGAGAAGTGGTAGATAGCAATGTTCAAATGCCTTGGAGCTATGCCAGTAAAAGCAAGCATAGAGCTCAACAGGAGAAAGTGATGCACTGAACACATGCACCCTCTTTCACACACACACTTATACACAGCACAGCCTCAGTGATGGCCAAAGTAACCCTCAAGTGACTGGTAATCCTCAGAACTAGCTGCTCTTGAACATCCCTCATCTCTTTCACCTTTCCTCTTCTTTCCTTTCCTCGCTGCTTCAGCAAATTCCCTCTTCACCTCGCTCATTCACCTTCTCCCTCCCTTCTTCTTTCTCCGCACTGACACTTCTTTCTCCCTCCTTCCCTTCGGTCCTCCATCCTCCTTTCTCCTTCCTCTGTGCCTTGCTCCCTTCCTGCTGGACAGGCTTTTATATGATCCATGTGGACCTCCCTAATGACATGTGGAGCTCTGTGTGTGTGTGTGTCTGTGTGTGTATTAAAGGTGCTGACATGTGCATGTGTGTGTGTGTGTGTATTTGAAGTGCTGATATGCATGTGTGTGTGTGATGGAGGTACTGATGTGTCTGATCGTGGTGTGGTTCTCCTACTGACGTTTTGTCGACAGCTTTTTACCTTTGAAAAGGGCAGTGACGAGAGTTAGTGGGTAGTGAGGGAAGGGTGTAGAGAGGTAGTGAGGGATAGATGGCTGAGGAAGACAAAGGTAAAAAAAATGAAAAGATTGCAGGAGAAGTGGAGAAAGAAGGGGAAAAGCTAGTGCTGGGAGGCATAGAGGATCACAAATTGTTGAACAGTGAACATAAGTAACTACTGCTGTCTTGTATTGTCCTTTTTATTTTTTTCAGTGTAGTGGTATTAAGGCACACAGCTCTTTTAAATGTGTTGCAGAAAGTTGAAATATTACAAAAAGAATAGTCTGAGACAGACAGGAAGACTGGGATGGGGTGAGGAGGAGGAAAGGAAAGAAAAAGACAGAGGAAAATAGGGGGTGGAGGGTGCTTGGCATACATGAAGTGCTGGAAATATCATGTTTCATCCTTTCAAGACAGCAATGAGATGAGAGGACACTGAGAGAGACAGAGAAAGAAGAGGTGAGGGGATTTTGTCACAGTGAAATGACCGCTCTTGGAAGATGACAAATTTTAAAGAGGACTGGTTGGGGCTTTAAGTGTTTCCTAAGGACTCCCCTTCACTGAAAAGGACCTACCACCTGCACAGAGGCAGGGAAGTGCTTCTCTAAAGTGATTCATGTAGCGCATTTTCAGTCACACGTAGCTTATGGCCAATGGTAGAGTGCTGACGTTTAATATTTAAGGGAACTTTTGTGTAAGATTTTTCACAATTACAGATTTAAAGATTGGTTCCTGAAACCTTAATTACTGCCAATCCACACTTAACCAAAGGGAGAAATGTGTTCTAAGAAATTACTACTACCAGAACCCTATAAAAAAAGCACCTTGAGGTGGCTGTTGTTGTGATTTGGCACTATATAAATAAAACGGAATTGAACTGAATTGAATAAAATTTCAGTAAAGTTACAAAAATAAACTCACAAAATAAAATATGTGCCAAAGCTGAAACCTTGCGCCAGCTGCAATCTGGATTCTGAAGTGGATTCAGAGCTCGGCTTACAGTACAGCAAGTCACATGTGTGGCAGAAAATAAATAAATATCAGTGGGAGAAATGCACCCCTTTGACATGGTTTTGTGCATGCTTGTGTGACAGAGTGAGTTTAGGTCAACTGAGTATTTATAAATTTGTTTAGGGTTTTTCACATTAAGTCTTAAATTATGCTGAATACCTCCCAACTTCTTCTGTTACCACACAGATTTTTTGCAACAGTTGTCATTTAGTAGACTAGAGCGAGTCAAGCATGCCCCAAAAGCAAGTGTAATGTTTACAGAGATGGATTGACATCACATTTAATGTGAGTAATGACCTATATGTCAACCATAACCATGGTGACAGTAGCCCTCCTAATTTCAAATGTAATGTATCAGTGGATTGGTGGATGTAATAGTTGGATGCTGGAATTGGAATTTGTTACAAAATTTGATACGAACAAAATTGACTGACTTAAAAGAAATTATGTTTAAGGACAATTAAACAGGCATGCTTGTTAAATTGATGAATATCACTACTTTGACATTCTGTATTGTGCTATAATTTTGTGACTTATATTTCAATACTTTTATGTACGTGTAGTACAGTAGTGGGGATAAAAGATACAGCTTTTTTGTTTTTGTTCACAGTCAAAAAAAAAGTGGAACACAAAAATGCCATGCACAGTGTATCTTCAAGAAATAGTGAATTCACAATCAGAATCAGAATCATCTTTATTTGTGCACAGAAACAAGAAATTTGACTCCGGTTCACTTTGCTCTCTGCATGCAACAAAAGAAACTTTTTTTTAAATGTTAAGTATCTCCTCTTGATCATTTATGCTTTATATTTATTTATACTTAAAAAAGCAGCCTTTGACAGATGAGCTGACCTCTAATGAAGCAAAAGCTATATCCCTGTGAAAGAGACATCTAAAACATGAAGCTTAGGTTTGGCTGAGAGCCTTTTAGTATTATTGAGGTAAGAAAAAAAAATCCATGAAAGACTGTATTGAATTGTTTAAGGCTAGAAGGCAAAACTCATTGAATAACTATGGGGTAGGAGAGAGAAGAGGTATAGAGGCAAGCTCTTTCTTTGTCTTTTCAATCTTGCTTGAAATATCTTTCATAGACTTGTTCATTTATACCGTAAATGTGTTTCCTTTATAGCTGCCAGTTGGAGTATGACATTGAAGTTATAAATGACTGATTACATAACACATTCTAAGTAAATTAGAAGCTTGACTAGTGAAGACAGAAGTATATCTATGCCTTGCATTTTTCCCTCTCCAGATGTTTTTTTTTTTTTTTCTAAATCTTAAATCTGTTTTTGAATTGTGTTTTTTTTTCTTTTTTCACAATGCTTCATTTACAGGAATATATAGCACTCCTTCAGTGGCCCAATGAAGCAAGCTCTGCGTGTTTAAAGTACTTTAGCATATCTTTGAAGTGCTACAGATGTGTTTGAAAGATGAAAGGAAGAAAAAAAACATATTGTAGACCAGTTGTCTATTGTTATAAACTTTTAGACAGCAACACACACTGCAATTTAGAGTTTGCCTACACAGTCAAATGTGCTCACAGTGAATGATCACGAAATGCATGCTTCACACTTGTGATTTGTGAAGCTACAATCTGCTTTTTTACCTTGTGAGGACAGGACAGATATTTATGTAAGGCATTCCATAATATCTAACCTTTATGAATGTGATTCCCAAATGTTCGGGTAGCCTTTGTATTACCGTCTTGTTTGTTGTTCCAAAAACCTCATATCTTTGGTATGCCAATATATTTATTGAATATCTGAAAACAAAAACGTGTAATGTGCAAATGTGCTTGAATCATAGTTTGTACAAGAGCGTATTTAAAGCAAATGTCAATTGTCTCCACTGATATTTTTTTTAGAAATACAGAATATTTTTATTCATGTCTAAAACATAGAGATCAGATACGTGCAGTGTGGTGCCCTGTTTTGCAGTGTTGTACATAAGTGGCTGTGGGGTCCCAAAAGTTGATGTAGGAAATCTTTGACAGTGAGGCTAGTTAAGAGTGATTGATGCCTGTATCCCTATCAGCTGTTAAGCAGGGATGAGGGAGAACCGGTGATGCAAATCACATTGAATGCTGCCTGCTGGCATCTGACTTCAGGAATGGCGATTAAAAACACATTATGACAAAGACAACATCTGGTGGTGCATTTGAAGTGTCAACTCAACAGTAGTGCAGCGCTACATTACCCTGGCAGAACATGCACAAAAGATTAAAGGTAATTTGCAAAACTACAGACTCCATTTCAAACCATGAAAAATGACAAACAAACAGAGTTAAAATTAAAATCATATTTTCTCCTGCTTGATGGTGCTTTGTGGAAAGTAAAAACAATCACAACAAGTAATTAGTTTCATTGCCATGGTGTTTTCCAACCCACTGAAAATCATCTTTGAATTTTGTGTAATATTTGCTCCTTTTTCATTTATGTTGATTTACGCTACCATTAATTTAAAGTAAATGAAACTTTATCAGTGTGTAAATGAATGGTAAGCCTGCTATATCTCAGTGAACTTAATAATTTAGCAACTGGCAAATATAATTTTCTTCCAAGTGATACTAATTAATCATAGCGTCAGGTCTGGTGGGTCATGACTTGTACGAAGATGAAAACAGTGCGCCACAAATATTTTATTTTGAATATTAGGGATGTTTCTCCATTTATTTATTTTTTAATCCTTTATTGCAACTTGAAGTTTGAGGTCCCAACAGTCCTTGCAAATGTTCACTTCTTTTTTCTATTTGGGAAAAAACAAACAAAAACAAAAACATAGTAGCACCATTTTAAAGGGTGACAGTTGTACAGTGGTTAGCACTATTGTCTCACGGCAAGGAGGTTCTTGGTTTGAGCTTCCTGGTCATCTGGAGCCTTTCTGTGTGGAGTTTGTATTAAAATTGAACATGTGTATTTGTCTGTTTCTCTCTGTTAGTGCGGTGATGGACTGTTGACCTGTCCAGGCTATACCAAGTCAAGAGAACAATCAGCAATGAGCAATGTTAGTTTTAATGGTTAAATTAATTACCAAGACAAGTCAACATCACAAGAGCAAGAAACAAACAAACAAACAAACAAGATGCACCAGAATTACATATCTTTTACACATTTAAGTAATTCAGTTACTTCAATGATCTTCCATTTTTAACTTGCATTAATTTCGTGTGTGAAAGCATATATTGCATGCATTAATCACCAGGTTTATAAAACCTTTCACTATTCCTTCATGTTATATCACACTTGGTGATGATAAGGCCAGCATCAAATCAAGTTCATCAAAGGTTTTCTAAAGCGTACCTATTATGAAACAGAAACAGAAAAAACTAAAGGAGAGAAAATTCACAAATATCTCAAAGGTAGATGAGAAATGTGAATTATTATAACATAAGTTACAAAAAAAAACAAAAAAAACAAAAAACACCCAAGATCCCTCCTGAGCTATAATGAGACACTTTCGCGTTGTCATTTCTCGCTATGTACATGCTCAGTCAGTTGATCAGTTGTCTAACCAAACTGATGTTTTTACAAACTATTTAAAAATACAAGTTTTTTTTTTTGTAAAAAGAAAGAAAAACAGCATGAAGAACAACGGCATTTTGAAATATGGAAAAACTGTCACTCAATAATCAAAACACATCATTCTACTCTAAGATGACATTTCAATCCAGTGTGTCTAAAAATGTTCATAGATATACTGAAACTTTTGTCAGTGCAATTATAAAGTGGTAGAGGAATTTGAAAACCTTATTTAATTCCTTTGAAGCTTTTTCTTTTTTTTAATAAAGTGTTGAGGGGTTCAGGGGGTGGACTGTCATTCCCCACTGAGTTAAATTAAAAGTGGATTATTATTTTATAATCTTTTCTCCATGACGCAATCCAAACATGTGCACTGTGTGTGTCTGTGTGTGTTTGTTAAGCCACTTAACACTGACCTATGAATCATTCAAGCGTAAAAAGAGCATCTAACGCAAGGGATGAACCAGTTAGCAAAGAACCAATTTTAAATTGTATTTTTGTACCAACAAGGTGATTCCCAAAGACCTGTTAGCTGAAAACTTGGCATATCTTAGCATGTTGTGCACTGTGTCCTTAAAAAATATGAGGAAACAAGACAAGTGGAAGACAAAATAAGAAGTGGTAGGCCTAAAAAAAAAAAAAAAAATAACAGCC
>VUQS01003320.1:4854-51439 GCA_015108495.1 Heterochromis multidens
TCTCTCTCTTTTTTTTTTTTTTCTCTCTCTCTCTCTCTCTCTCTCTCTCTCTCTCTCTCTCTCTCTCTCTCTCTCTCTCTCTCTCTCTGTTGCTACCTGGCAACAAGCTGGTTTCCTTGGTGATGGAGCTTAGTAGCCTCACATTTGCAGAGATGGGAGTGTGTATGTGACAAATGGTACACATACAGAGCATGCAGCAAACACATGCTCATACTCACGCTTGCATAAATTGCAGAAGATAATTTACTGTTTTTAGTATGAACATGTTTAAAAGCAGAATAAATGAGGCAAATGTGTCACCAGTGTATGTGAAATGACAACAGTTACCATTCAAAGCATTCAATTAAACAAGGAACAGTTAGTTCAACAATTTCAACTTTGTAATTCCAGATTTCAAAGAACTTAATGACATGTCTAAATCAAAAATAGCCCAAGGAGAAGGACACAGAACATCACGTACAAACATGCCACAACCTTAAGAACAGTGAACGATCATGACACACAAAGCTCACATAATATATAAAAAAAAATTATATCAATATAATCATACTATTGTTATTGTTATTGTTATTGTGCATTTTGATAATTTGGCAATATTGTCACTTACACTTTAATGCCAGTAAAGCCCTGAAATTCAAATGAATGGTCTTGAATTAAAAATGAACTTAAGAGGAAGACCTCTTGATTATTTCTTTGCATAAAAGAAACAATTATTTATAATTAACAAGTGTTTTTGCATAAAGCAAAGCTTTTCCCTGGTGATGTAAAACACAGGACCACAACCTCAAAGTTATCCAAAATATTTTGGGATGCAGGGTTTTTCCTGCATGGAAGGATTTTCAATACACCCCGACCAAATGGGATAATAATGGGAAAATGCATAAAGTTTTCTAAATGGGGCAAGTCAGACTTTACGTGCGTGGATCAATTGTGCTTGCACTAAAACTCAACCTCAAAGATTCCGAGCGAGGAAAAGCTCTCTAATGTTATCTGTGGCCAGGTAACACCATCTGATGTCAATACTCAACCTTAATGATGCTGTGGAGGCTGAATTGGAGCAAAAATCTTTTCAAGGTTCCAGCATCTTGTAGAAAGCCTTTACAGAAATGCATAACAGCAGGATATCAATACCTAGGGCTTCGAAAAATTATTTATTTATTAGCAATTACCTATACAGACATTGCTTGGATGCCAGCAGGTGCTCACATACTTCGGGTTATATGCTTTTCTGTTCATTGAATTCTGGAAATAATTATTATATTGCACAGTACAGTAACTATCTTTTCCATATTGTAATTTCAATAAATGTACATGATAATCACTTATTTCATTGCTGGCTAATAGCTAGTAGCATACTAGTTTTTACTATCTTATCAGCTGTTGTGTGGATTCTGCTTCTCATATTCTCTGCTTTCAGATTGTGTCCCTGCTTTACCTTTTTCATTCCTTGGGAGCAAGGTTTATTTGTCAAATGAATTGCCTGAGAGGTGTGCAGCAAATTTTAGAAATTGTTAGTCAGTGTATAAAAGAACCATGAGAAATTATGTCCCCATGTGGCTTTCGCACTCAAGTTTTAGGTTGCAGTCACAAAAGAGACAGATGGGCTGTGAGGAAGATGGGTTTGGTTACAGTGTGTCCCAGGGAGAAAGAGAAAGATGTTTATCTACCGCTCAGCAGCGCACACACTCACACATGCATATTCTCAAACTGTGGTGGTGAAGCTCTGTTCTGTTTACCATGTTTGGAGAAGAAGAAGGTGAACGAGTGACACAAAGACAGAAGGAGAGAAAGAAGGAGAGAGAGAGAGTCTCTTCAGTGTAAAGATGACAAGAGAGATAGGAGTTGAAAATAAATAAATAAAATTGCACAGCCAAAATTTCATGGCATGTATTTTGTTCAACCATTTTAAATCTGCATCAGTTAGTTGCTCAGAGGAAGACCAATGTCAGAGTTTTCTGTGATTCCTTGTCTTACAATACAGCAGCTATTATTTTATATTTTGGGCTGCTGCTCAAGCAAAACAAGAAATTTAATGATTTCACTTTTTGCTCTAGAAAATATTGATATTTTAAACAATTATTCAATAAATTAAGAAAATAATTGGCAAATTGAACAATAAAAATGGTCTTTAGCATTTATAGTCACTCTTAAGAGTAATTATTTTTGGGCAGAAAAGGCAAAACTAGCAGGTAACAGTTCAAAAGATGGTTTTATTGAGGTCAAAAGTTCAGTGGAAGAAAGAAGGGCTGCAATTCAGTTTCAGTGGCACAGCTGTTAAATGGCAGTGGTGGAATGAGCTGAGTAGGGTGATTAGAAAAAGACAGTAGACATGAGGCACAGGAACATATATGATTGAACAAAGTTCTAAGCATGATGAAAGTGCAAAAACCGGAGTTAGATGATAAGCTCATACCACAGTGGCTAACTGAATGATGTGGTAGAGAATGGATGGTAAAGTTGGGATATGTACTTGGGATGGGCATTTCACGGAAAAAGACTATTTCATATTCACAGGGAACTGTTTAGCAATTTTCCACACTTTTTGACAGCTGTAGTAGTCTTTGCATGATTTTCATTTGCACAAATTCACCATGACAAGGTTTATTTGTCCAGCACGTGGTTTTTGATAGTTAGCTGCATGGTATTTTTCTTATTTCAGTCAAAGAGTGGTGCTAATATCAGTCAAAAATGTGAGTGTAGAGTACTAGAAATTTCTCACCCTTGATGGTCACCATCTTGGCTACATAGCAGAAAGGGATGGACCACCAAACAATTTTCACTTAGCAGAAGTAGAATGTGTTTATACCAATGGCATTAACATAATGTGTGTTGTCAGAGCCTGAGGAAGTTGATGAGGCAGCTAGTGTATCAGTCATAGTCAAATCTTGCACTTGCCAAGTCCAGTAAATGTAGAACTTGCAGTGTTTGATTTGAGACAACACTACCCTGTTTAAATTCATGCACTACACTAGCAAGTACATTGTGTACATAGTGTATTACATGATGGCGTCCAATAGAAGTATACGGATCGAGACACAGTGACTAAGTTCCCAATCACATAGGAAAAAATTAGTATTCCTTAATCGGTTGCGAGTCATTGCTGGCAGTCACTGTGAAATTGATTGCTAAAACTAGACTAGAGACTAGTCAGTGACCCAATGGTAACCACTGGCCACTAGGGAAAAATGTGTATTCTGTGACTGGTTGGCGAGTGGTTGTTGTCAGTCATGAGGTGAAAATGGTCACAAAGGGTTATACAGTGTTGCACCAAAAACCTCCTTCACCAGCTACTCTCTGTGTGGTAAGGAAATTGTAAAGAGATGAACAGAAACCAGAAACAGGTTAGTTAGCAAGTGTTTGCAGACAAGTCAGTGTCTTCCATACTAAATACAGGCGACCAAAGCAATAACAAGGAGGTTTTTGTCCACCATGCTCTTTGCAACCAATTTAATCCAACAATAGCTAGCAACCTACAGCAACTGGTTGGCGAATATAAATTTTTCCCTAGTGACAGGAGGTTGGGGGTGGCCAACCGCTCTCTAGGCCTGTGTGACTGAGGTCTAAGGCAGTTATATACAATTTAAACTAAATATGACAGTCAAGTTGATTGTTGTTGATTTTTAATACTTGCTGGAACAGTATAATAACAGCCTCTATAGCTTCCCATTAGTGTCATTATCTTACATGGGCTACTACCTTGTCATATTTAAGCTACTTGACTCTTCCATTACTGTAAGTCATTTGGAGAGGCCTGTTTCTGAACGAGAAACATTGTTACAATTCTTGCAGTAGTGCAGTAGCAGTATTGAGAACAGCAGCAAGTTGAACTGCTTAAGTGGGATCAGGTGAGATTTGCGTGTGAGGGTGGCTTCAACTCTGAGTGGCCTTGTCTTCCACTGCTTGCTCCTTAACTGGTCCTCATATCACAGAGAGGCTAATTGGAGAGGAATTACCTCAACAAGTCTTAATGATATGCTAGCAACAGAATCAGAGGGCTCTCTCCTACAACTGTAATGACTCAAACTCTCAACACGTCTCAGTGGCTTGTTCTGATTTACCTGCTTCTTAGCCAGACAAGGGGGGTTGTTAATTGCTAGAGAGCACACGACAGAGTAGTGTAGTTTATGGAGAACATCTGGACAGAGAAGGATAGGTTTGAAATGATGGAAACATTTTAACATCATAACTATAATAAACTATTCATTCAGAATATATATTTTTTTATTTCATTCAGAGCTTTACAGTCCAGTTAAGTACAATCACATCAAAGGAACCACAAAACACACACACTCATCCACCCACACACACACAGTTTGTCTCTTTCTTTCTCAGTGGGTCGCTGACCTTGGCAGAGAAGCTCGCATGATTGGCCATCTCCCTGTGGTTAGTGCGTTGCGTGTGTGTTATATGTGTGTACTTTGCCTGTATGGTCCTGTAGGCCATGTTGTTGTCCTAGCCTGGTGTTATGGTCCATCTGTCTAGGCTGCTAGCCAAGCAGACCTCTCTGCTTGCTCTCTAGTGATTTTATCATGATGGCTATTGAATGTGTCTGATGGAAATGATATGGCCCTCTGGTGGAAATCCACCCCTTAATTGAAATATGCTCAACTTAGCATGTAAGATGGATCTTTATCAAGTAAAGAATTGAATTAAAATTTTATTTCACAAACAAAGTTTAAAAAAAAATACAAAAAAAAAAAAGTTACAGTTCAGGTCCCCGTTTCTCCTCTGTCCCCCTGGCTACTATGTGTCATAGAATAACAGTTGCTGGTTGCTTAAAGGCGTCTAAAAACAATTGAGGAGCAAATGGTTTTCTTTAAGCTTCTTTAAGAACACAGCACAGCCAAAATTATTGCAACCATGTACAATGAGCTTGCAATCTCGTTGCCTTTGAAATGGCTGCTTTGAAGACAGGATTCAGGTCTGCGACCACTCGCAGTCAGGTGATATCTTCAAGGTGACTTGACAGCGATAAACTGGCAATAATATGGAGTCAGTCTGGTCTCAGTTTGTGGTTGAATGGGGTCAAGTTGGCATTTACATGCAATCTGCAATAATGCAGCAATTCACTGTGATGAATCAGTGAAAATTACAAATCTGTTGCCATCTGTTGCAACTCTGTTGTCGTCTACATACACAGAAATTCACATTACACAGAAATTCATATTAACTATTTAAATTCAGCGCTTAGCCAGAACGTCATAGGTATAAAACTGAAATTCCTCCACAAATAATGATAGAATTGCTGCAGAACGGCAATTTAACTGCAAAATGACATAGACGTCTCCTATCGCAGACAGGTTGCGCTCATTGGCGCATACTGACTTAGATTGATTGCAACAATGCCAACCTGTCTGTGTTTAATAAATTGGACGGCAGTTATTTGCAGACCTTCATCAATCTGTCTGAGATCGATTGTATTCTGCCTGAATTCGTCCACGATTGCTTGAAAACACCGGGCGACCTATGCGATCATATTGCCATCAAAAGTGGTCAAAAGGAGGGGACTGAGCCATTAGTAAGTCCCAATTTATGACTAAATATGATCTGTAATGTAATGTGACAGCAGAATGCGCTCATCAATAGATAGATAGATAGATTTTATAAAAAATATGGGCTACAAATCAAACCAAAGTATGTACTATTGGTCTGATTTAATAAACGTGTCACATTACTTAATTTGATTTACAATTGCATTGTGTTATTTGAACACTGGCATATGAAGCTGTGATGATTCAGTGTTACATTTTTATATTAATCATTCAAATTTGATTCCTGGCGACTGTCATTATGGGAAGAAAAAACACAAAAACAATGACAGTATAATTCACAAATGCCCCTCTGTTAAGTAAGCAGCCAATACTAAGTACACTAAAGTGCTGGTTATTGTGGCTGTATTATCATGTTTGCATTGATTATGCTATTTTTTGTATTAAACAGCACTTTAACAGGAAGCTGATTGAAGCATAGCTGATTTGCTTTCATCTTCTGCATTTTCTTTCTCGCTCTCATTTTCCTCACTGCCCTTGGATTGCCAGTGCATGTGCTTGTATGTGCTGAGTGGTTTACTCAATCATCCATCTGAGTGGTTATCTTCAAGCTGTGTCAGGCCATCACCTCTCAACTCTCAGCACTATCACACTCTAGTCTACACTTCTAACCAGATCTAAAAAAAAGATCAATCTGCAGACACATGGACAAGTATAGACAGATTTAAATGACTGCATAAGCCAAAAAAGAAAGCTGAAGCTCTGAAAAATGTCCACACATCCAGAAAATAGACAAACATTTACATAATCAGCACCTACACAAGCAAACACACACATCCAGTGTTTCATAAGTGCTGGCTGCCAGTAAAAGAGCAGACTAGTCAGTTTTGTCCACCTCATCTCGGACTTTTGCAGTTTTTCTTTTTTTTTCTTTTTCTTTTTTAACTTGCATTTCTTTGTGTATACATTGTATGGCCACTAGTTCCTGCTTCTACACAGTTACAGTATGACAACTGTCTTTTGGTATTAGCAATGTAAATGGTGAAGGCAACAACTTAATAACTGCACAACTGACATTAAAAAGCACATACAGGGCACATTTATATTGCAGTGACACAGCAGTCAGATGGAAGTTCTTTGAAGGCATATTTTCCAGGAATACCTTCTCTTGTAGGTGTGTCTTTTGTATGTGTCTGAACCTTTTTATATGCACTGACCTGTGTGAATTTTGAGCTTGTGTGACCAATTGTTCAATCAGCTTCGATTTGCTGTCACTCCCCTTGACTTAATACATGTCCTCACACATCTTTTGTCAGATAAGCTTGTGGACACTATATGTCTATTTCTAAAATGACATAATAAGTGAAGACAAAAACTACCATGCAAATGTCTTGGGGCACCCCTAATTTCTTAATGGGAAAATGGGAAATAGGTGCAGTGATTTATTGGAGCATGTTTAAACATAAATGGAACTACAGTATATTAAACAAAAACAGAGTTTGTAAAATTCTACTAAGCTTAAAAGTCAATATTTGGTATGACCACCTTTATTCTTTAACACAATCTGAACTCTCCCAGGCAAGTTTGCTTGTAATTTCTTTAAGTAGTCTTCAGGAATAGTTCTCCAGGCTTCTTGAAGGACATTCAAAGCTCTTCTTTGGATGTTGGCTGCATTGTTTTTTCTTCTCAAACCATGACAGAGCCTCCACCATGTTTTACAGATGGCTGTAGACACTCACTGTTGTATGTCTCTCCTGCCTGCCTCCATATTGATGACAATTTGAATCACAAATTCCAAATTTGGATTAATCACTCCATAAGACATGTTGCCACTGATTTTCAGTCCAGTTCTTGTGTAATTTGGCATACCTCAGCCTTTTCTCCTCATTTCATTTCTTAAGAATGGCTTCTTGACAGCCACCCTTCCACTGAGACCACTTCAACGAACAGTCAATGTCAGGTGTTTGTGGGATTTTTTTAGATTCAACTAAAGAAATGGGAACAAATTATTTGCTTTTGTAACAGGCTGCTTGTAACAAAGTGCCTAAACATACATTTGAAAATTGGTTCTTTGCATTGTTTATGTGTAGACACAACACTGGATCATCCCTTGAGTTAGGTGCCTTTTTTATGCTTGAATGATTCGTAGGTCAGTGTTAAGTGGTTCAACAAGCAAAAAACATTCTTCTGAAAATGGACAGGTACAAGGACTGGGCTGAAAATGAGTGAAAAAGCAGCTCCTTGGAAGCAAAATATAAAGAAATGAGGGGTGGCTCAAGACTTGCACAGTAAAAGCACCTGCAATTCGCATGTGCAATTTGCACAAAACACAGATGATGTGAAAGCCCCAGCTTTTTAAGTAAAACTTTGTAAACAAAGGATTAAAGATGACTCATGAGTCAACAAGAAACCCACAATGAAAGTTCATTTTCACGCCAACTACTTTTAAGTGTAGGTGTGCTCAAATGGTGCATATTCTCTTTTGGAATAAAACTTCTCTTAGTGCACAACTCTATAGTTCATCCTTTGATCAACAGGACTTTATACTTTTAAAATGAAGCTCTTCAGTTGGCTTCAGGAAAATCCTGTTAATGTGATTTACAGCTATGCAGAATGCGGATATCGGGAAATTTTGCTGGCATATTTTTACATGAAGTTATTTTTCCTTCCCTTAAAATGCAACCTTATCCCCTGGCAATAGGATAACTGGAACTCTGTTCAAACTGTTGGTATCCTTTCTCAGAGATCATACACACATGCACATACACACACAAGCACAGAGAGGAAAACTTAAAATAAAGCTGGAGTGGGGCAGCTTAGAAGAGGAAAGAATGAAGCCAGATGTTGAGACAGAAATGGGAAAAGAAAAGGAAAGAAATGGAGATAGAGAGAAAGAGAGAGGTATGCATGGTTTTCTACGAGGCTGACCTACATAGAGAACTAAGAGAACTGGACACACTATGTCTCTGGAGGAAAACCGTCTCAGCTGCAGTGGACTGTGTGTGTGTGTGTGTGTGTGTGTGTGTGTGTGTGTGTGTGCATGTTTATATATGTTTACAGCAAACTATGTGATGTGCCGTTTTAGGCTTTTTATGCTATTAAAATGTCTCTAAAACCTAACAAAAGCAGTACCTGTGTGAGAGTGTGTATGTTGTGGAATGTGTATGGGGGAGGAAGGAAGTAAAAACAGAAAGATGAAGTCAATGAGCCAAACAGTGGAGAGAAAAATATCCAGTAAGCTCTTTACATCCGATTAATAGGATAAATGAAAATCGATTTTGTTAGTGAAGCTCAAGGTTGTAATTTACTTTTTTCTTTTACACCAAAATATATTTATAAGTTTAGATTTTTTTTTTCATACCTGAATTTACTATTTTTTTGCATTTATGCATTAGTCGTTGTGATAGCTACCACATTGTTCCTTTGTCAAGCTGATGTATATGAGTGTGTATGAGTATGGTGGTTTTTTTTCTACCCACTAAAAGACAAGAGTGCGCCACAAGTATTTGCACACATCACCTCATTGGTGGGTTTGCTGTTTTTATTGGGATGGTATGAAATGAGAAAGAAATGGAAGTGATGGCAGAGTTTCAGCTAGCTGACAAATCCTGTCACTCCTGTTTATAGTAGTTCTGTATTCCATAGCTCATATTGCCATAGCATATCAGTCGTAGCTGTAGATAAATGCTGCATTTGTGACCACCTGTAGGTTTCTGGATTAAAAAAAAACTGCTTCACTGCTTGCCGACGTTTTGCCTTGTTTCAAGCTAGAACTTTTACAGTTAGGTAACAGTGTGTCTTGGTGGAGCTGAGGTGTAACAAGTGATAACTCTCACAAAGTGTTAGTCAAAGAGTCTTACCTTGAATAAACAAACATAGAACAACATTTTTATCGCTTTTATTTTGCCTCAATGAAATAATATCAATCAAAAGCTGTTTAGAGACAAATTAGACATTTTCTGTTGTGTTTGGGCTTTAGTAGTGTGACTTTTTTTAAGGCCCACACCTGTTGAGCATTAGCATATTGACCCATGAGGAGTGCACACATAGACCACATCTGAGTGTTGCACCAAACAAGTAGCACATCAAATCAAATGGTGACTGACTTATTCTGTTCTCTCTACCTTCCACTCCCTGCTGTCTTTGTTCCTGGACTGTATTCCTGAGCTAACTAAGGGTTTTTAATGTTTTATATGCTGTGTGTTAGGTGGGATGGGATGGAGGGAAGAAAGGAAAGTAAAAGATAGGCAGTGTTTGGCACAAAATCTTGTGTTTCTTTGTTGTTTATTCCTTTATTTGGTTTCATATTTTCATAGCTTTCACACAGACATAAAAATTATTTTTGTTTTTTTTTTAATTATTCTTCCCAATTTCCTGAAAGTTGTCTGCTGCTTTTTTTTCGATCTGGTCTAACTTTATCAAACTCTATGTGGGCCTCTGTTAACTAAGTGGGGACTAACAAAATCCTGGTCTCCTGGTCTGCGCAAAAAGGGTTGGTTCACTGTTAAACTCTTAGGCATTTTTTTCTACAAAACAGGCAGCAGCGACATGTGCTCTCTCGGTGCTCTACTCACTGAATTTCCCTTCCTGTTCCCTTTCCTAAATAATTAACCAATCATGAGTCAGAAAAGCGAGTGAACAGGAAGTTCAGCATGGTCAAATATGGCCGCCGGCTCTTGCATGCTCCTCCATGAGGGACTCTGGATAGAGGGGCTAGGAATGGCTCTTGGCTCTGTGTGTACATGTGAGAGTGTGTAAGTGTACGTGTATGTGTGGGACATGGTGACGCATCATGCAGCAGTAGTCTGAATATTTTAGCAGGAAACATTAGTGACGCTTTCTCCTCTTTTTTTCATCATTCTCTCCATTTCCTTTTTCAACATTTTTTGTCCGTCTCTTTTCCCACTCGGTGTGATGAAAAAATGAAAACTAAATTCTAAATTCATCTAGTAGAAGGCTGTTAACAGACTTTGCGTTGAGTACAAACACATGTTTTTTTTTAGTAGCAGGTATATGCAAATGAAATCTGAAGGTAGACAGCAGGGTAGGAGTTTTCTTTTTTGTGGATTTCTGGTGGACTCCAGGTTCCTCACTGAGATTTCATCAGGTGAAGATGTTCTGCAGCACACTGTCTATGCAATTAATTGATATCACATGCACCTCTAGTGTCATTCTTTCAGTAAGTGCAAATGCACATGTGTATGTGTGTCTTTTATGGCATAATATAATCCATAATGTGTATGTAGTATACACATTGTGAAGTGTTTGCTTTTTTCTGCAGTATTCAGTATAATAGCCTGCAGCATCTTTACTTGCTAGAGCCTCTTGTAGACCCCATAAATCAATGTTTTATTCTGGCTTCTTGTGTGTGTGTGTGTGTGTGAGAGAGAGAGAGAGAGAGAAGGATGTAAAGAATGAAAATAAAAATGGTTTTGATTCCTGATTCATTTGAGAATGTGTGTAAAATTTGCCAACAGAGACTCTTTAATTCAATTACTTACCTCTTGAAGAAAAGAACTGTCACACTTAACACACACACAGACACTGGAATACAGTCTGGGCTCGCCCTCTCTTGGCTGACCATTCTTTATACTTGGTTTCATCCGTTATTTCTGATGCAAAGAATGTATTTCGCTGTATCTCTTAGTGCTGCAGTCAGTCATAAAAAATCTTGGCCAGCTCAAATTGTCCAATTTCAGCCAATTGACTTGGGAGGTAAAGTAAAATAGTGCAGCTTTATTATCCTAAATAAATTGTAAATATACATAAAAGACATTATTTGCATACACTCCCCTGCCACTTCATTAGGTACGTAATTATAACACCAGACAGTCTTATTCACTACTAGTCCACAGTCATATAATTTCTGAAAAATGAACTATAAGAGCTGGTGATCCTAGCACATGAAATATAGAGGAATAACACTAACTAACCCCATATACTGAGCATTATATTTCACAGTTCCCACTGTAATATCATTTTTTTCCCCTTTGAAAAGAGACAAGGCTAAGTCTGGGTGTAGCTGCTGCTACTGCAAGACCCTGAATTTGCTTGTCTCCCATCACTCTGTAGTGGAAAGGTGCTCACTCATGCCAAGCTCTTGTTGTTAGATAACCATATACTTTAAATTTTACCCTGTCACATTTCAGTCAAGGGTTTTTTTTTTTGCTCCCATTGGAAGTTGATTAAGTCATTTACCTCCTTGCTGAAAGTAGTATCCGCTCACTTTGCATTTCTAGTGGTTATTTCATCTGTCATTGCTGCAAGCTGGTGAAATTCATTGACATTCCACAATCTCTGGTCCCCACACTGCTGCTAGTCCCTTCCTGCATGTTCATTTAGAGAATTAGGCAGGTGATATTGCTATATTTTTCTCACTGGGGAGACAAATTATAATAAGACCATCTTGGGTTATAGCTCTACAGCATTAAACATTCGTCTTTAGAGCCACATCACTGGGATTGTGGTTGACTGTCACACATTGCTAGTTTTGATCTTTTCACAGGATTTGTTGAATAAAAATAAAAATACAGAAAAACCAACACCCTTATCCTCCAGCGTAAACATTACCAACAATAAATCAAAAGTCTCAAAGCATTCATTCGGGAGCAGAGATTGAGTTTGAAGTAATCTGTGGAAGATGCAGCAAACAAAAATATCAGCGTAGAAGATTACGACTTTAACCATATGTCATCATTTATGTGCCAATTTGTCATTTAAACAGAGATCAACAGTTGTCTTTGAAAAGCTACAGAGCTGTCAGACTGGAAAGAGGGAGGAGAACAATTAAATCATATTTGGCATTTTCATATGTTTTCAATATTGTTTTCAGAAAATATCTACTCACACACATGCACACACACTATGTACATTAAGATCGCTAATGACAAACTTGTTGCCTTGGAAACACTGAGGTAGGCTTTCTGCCAGCTAGTTAACACAATGGAATTATCGACACGTGTGTGCGTCAGTGTGTGTGTGTGTGTGTGTGTGTATGTGTGTGTGTTGTACACAGCAGTGGAATTGTGGGTATGCTCTCTCCACGTGCAGTGTTGCCTCTCTGTTGTCTCGGTGCCAAGACACTGATAGCTTCAAGATGTAAAAGAGAGAGAGAGAGACTAAAACGAGAGTACATCAAAGGGGAAAAATGACACAAAGTGGACAAAATGTGAAATAAAACGAGGCAGAGATGTCTTGCTACTGCTTGTCTCACTGAAACCAAGCCCTAACAATTCACAGGAGACTCACAAATCACAAGCGCTGGTTTTAAAAGGCAAAGTCAACCTTCTCCAAGGAGACTTCTTGAAATGAGCCAGAATGAGCTCAGTGCCATTACATGACTTTATTACACAAGCAACATGTTCATGTGGAGTGTATTTCTCTGCAAGAGGCTGGTTTAGAAAATACAGCTTTAGATGATTTTGAAGTTACACAATTTGAACAGAAATAAAAGTTCCTGGAATCATTATCTGAAAAATTATATTATATTACATAATATTAGGTTAGGTTCACTCAGTCACACAGGCCTTACTGGTCACCGACCCCCTTGTAACCTCCAGTCACTATGAAAATATGTGTATTCCCTTATGGGTTGCTAGCAGACTGCTGCGGTTGCCCAAAGTATGCATGGAAGACGCCAGCTTCTCTATAAACACTCATCATTTACTCTCCAAGCTGTAGTTAAACTTGAAAAAGTGCTTTACCTCTGCAAAACAAGTGCTTTACCGCTGCAAACAGCGTATTTCAAAGGGCACGGCTTTTACTTTGAAAACAAACTGCCTCAGTTTCCGGTTTGCGTCACACTTTTCACAGTTTCACTAATGCTTGGTGTGTAGTTCGAGTGTTTGCAGACAGATTAGTGTCTTCCATGCAAACTACTGGCAACTGTGGCAACCTTATGGCAACCAAAACAATCACAAGGAGGTTTTCAGTGCAGCACTGAATGCCTTTTTGCGACCAATTTAACGCCAGCTTTTCCATCATGACTGGTGGTTGCCACATGGTCCCTGACTGGTCTCTAGGCCTGAATGACTGGAGCCTTAGGCTGTGGTGTGCACTACGTGTTAAAAAAAATGGACACTCATATCAAATGTAACATTCCATAATTATTGGCTTTAATATTTTTCTATAATCTATAGCCTTCACTCATTGATGTCCACAAAATTTTGCAGCCTGGCTGCAGAAAGTTGTTTTCACTCAGATATTAGTGAGGTCAGGCATTGATGGTAGTTTGTTGTCAGTTGTCAGTTCAGCTCAAAGATGTTGGATTGCTATGTGCAGTACAATCAAATTTTTATGGATCTTGCTTAAGTGGAAGTAAGGTCCTAACCATATCAGGAAACACAGCCCCAGACCAAGTATGTACAGCCTTGTCTATTTACTTTCTGCTGTGTAGCTGACACCTTCCTCACTCCCCAGGATGTAACTTGTTTGCTAAACAGAGATGAAATCTGACAGTTTATTCTCAAGTACTTTTCTCTAAAGCTGATCTCCAAAACCTGCTAGAAATATGAAAATATATTTTTGAAAAAAAGTGGCAAGATCATGCAGCTAATCCTGCTAAGCTTTGAACAACAGCCCAGAATCTACTTTGTGTCTCTACCCACAGGGGGAAAGAGAAAGCGAGAGAGGGAGTGCATTTGTGTGTGTGCGTGCAACTGGGTGTCCCACAGGTCTCACTATCCATTGTTAGCCCAGGCCGCTTGCCTGAAACAAACCCCAGTTCCACTGCTCACTTGTATGTGCGTGTGTGTTTATGCAATTGTGTATGTGAATCCATGTGTGCATTCATAGTTATTCCATGTAGGGGTCTGTGTACTTACCTTCTTGTGTGCCTTTTTGGCAGACGAGTCTTAAATTACACCAATCCCAAGTCACTCACATATTTACATGAAGAGCAGAAGACTTAATAATCTTTATTGTGTGCTTGTGTGTGTCATCAATGACTCATCAATGCAGTGGCACACAGCTCAGTCTTATAAAATAGTAAGACAAAAAGGGAAGGCTTGTGTGTAGTGATTCAGTAATTATATGAACAATGGGGAGAGTACAGTATGTTGCTCATTTGTTTCTGTGTACATTATAAGTAATATGGACATATCAGGTGAAGAGATGCTTTCCCTGTTTATCATCGTAAACCAAAACATTTGGGGTTTTAATTGTTTGGACTAACTGGAAATATTGATGTCCCCTTAGGCTTTCAGAAACTGTGATTGGCATTTTTCATTTCTTTTGTACATTCTTACAATTAAGTCAGATTTCCCAGGAAACACAAGGGTTTCAGTTTTATGGAGGTAAGCCAAAGGGGTAGCTGCCAGATTTTTTAAGAAGCCAGCTAGATTGAGTGCCCAGACCAACCGGGGGAAGCCCAGGCTGGGCAACAAATGAGCCACACTTCCTGCTGGATCAGTAAATGTGGTCGAGTGGCCCTTGAGCAAGACACTTAACCTCTGCTGCCTCAGTGAAGCTGCTTAGAGGCCAACCATAGAAGGCTGGTGGTTAAACTGAGCATACTGCCCTGGGGTGAGTTGTGTCACATCATGACTGAGGCAAAGAGGTTGTTGCAAAGGATCTTTCCTAGCGCCAACAGTCTGACCAAGATTTTTCGGATTTAATGCCATTGTCAATATTTTGGGTGCAAACATTTTAAGCAAATCTGCGTGCAGAGAGTTAGCTTCAGGCGAGGGAATCCATCAAACTAGTTGGCACAGATAAGTCCATTTTATTGCAAGTGTCTTGTCACTAATAACCTCTTCATCGTTTATTTTCCTCATATTCTTCTTACCCCTCTTCAATTTTCTCAGTTGTTTTAGACTATGAGGGGTGTTTAAACTGCTGTGAATTTGTTTGGTAGCTTGTTGTAAATGAGTTTTGCACATCTGAGTTGGCTGTGTGTGAGTGTGCATTGTGTTGGGTGTTTGTAGGTATGTAGGGGGATTACACAAGGCCCTTTAAAATCCATTTATTGAATGCTTATTAACCTTGTTGCCCTTTACTGTGCTTTTAGTGTATCAGCTTAGACCATGAAATCTCCTTTTTAGTTTCATACTTGTTGCTCATGCTGACACACATACACAGACATAATAGAGAGATGGACACATGATGACAACAGAGCACTGCTGAAGGGTTTGTGTTTGGAACAAGGCAGAGACAAACAGGTCCTCTCTGTTATTGCATCAGAGGCTTAGTACCACACCCACAACAATCCCCTCTCATGCAATTTTCCAAGTACCTACTCTCCATTCTCCATCTCTCTGTGTAACACATTTTTCTTTTTTTTGTGTGTGTAAAGACTCATGTGACCTGCCTCTGTCCTCTCCTTTACTCTCACGTCCCGTCAGCCATCTTGGCTCCAGGTGGCCAGCAGGGACTATGCCCCTTGAGTTTCCTGTCAGCTGCAGGGAGATTGATGAATCAGAGGTTCCATGGCGGCTCTAGTGGGGTCTCTGAGGGGGCCAGCGTGGCGGACAGGCTCCATCGAACACCAAGCAAGCAGAACTAGTGGGCATGCTCTGGAGGAAAAAGAGGGAAGAAAGGAGGGAGAGGTGTGCTTATACATCGGTGAATAAAACTGACAGACACAGAGATATCAGAACATTTTTGATTTTGAGAAACATCTTATTTCAGGATAAATTTAATAAACACCAAAGAATGAAATGTTGGAAGGCTGTCAGTGAGCTAAGGAAAAAGCTGTAGCATGGGATACAGTACAAGGACAGGTAGCAGAACGACAGATGGATGGAAAAAATACTACAGGGAGGAAGGCTGAAAACAAGATTTATGAGGAGGGTGTTTGATTAAAGGAAAGATAAAGGGGCACTGAAAGAGGAAGAAGGATTAATGATTAAATTCCCTACTTTGAATGCTAATGACTCAGAGATCACTAAGCATATAGCAACCTAACATATATGATGATTTTTACATGCTAACACTAAATTCAAAGGGATACTAACATTTAAGCATTCAAATGTTGTTATAAGAAGGAGTCTAATTGAACACAATTGGAGTCATATATCCTCCCATCTATCTGACCTATCTTCTCTTGTTGCTTCCTCTCCTCTTTTGTCTCCTTACACACATACTGGGTTCAATATAAGCATCCTATTTATTTTTGTTCCTTTTTCTCTTCCTGTTCTGTCATTGGCTTGTCCTTTATACAGGGACAAAGTCTGAAGGACAGATCTGTTTGTGAATCTTCATGATCTGGCCACAAGTTTACATGTTGGGGAGTGTCCGCATGTGTCTGTGGCACACTAATACACAGCAGCCTAGCTGCTCTGTATATCTGTATGTCATTGTGTCCAGATCGGTACAGTGCGTCCTCTCTCGGGGGGCGTTCCTCTGTGTCTGGTCAACCTTGTGACATCACCCTCTAGCAAACCATTAAGGACACTTTGTCCTACAGATGTGCTTCCAATGGAGAGGAAGAGGCTCAGGTTTAATGGTGACTCCACAGTATTAATGCTGTCCCTCAAATCACTTACATCTGCTCTTACACTTGGTATTTTGAGTACATTATTCATTCACAATAACAGGAATGGCTAGTTAAGGTGCACTGAGGTTACCTGGAAGATGAACTCATAACTGTAAAATAGTTGTGTGAAATACTTTACACATCTCACTGTGTTTGCCGTCTTGGAGGAACTGTGAATCAACAGCTGGCTAGCTAACAGCAGCTGACATTCCCAATGCTTGTGTTGTGATGAGTGCTTGTCAAATTGTTGTCTTTACTGTAGAAAAATTAACTACCTATAGTCAAAGGCCTGACAAGTTCTGGGTTCTATTTCCAAAATGTGACAGCTAGCAAGACAGCCATGGGCAAATACTATGTTTGTCATACCCATTAAGTGAACACACTTAGGGGTGTCCACACAGGATGTAATTTGCAGCAATGAGGTGACCATAGAAAGTCAATGACATTCAGGGAGTTCAAGGAGCAATGGGTGAAATAACTGCTGGCGATGTGAAGTGGTTGGTGGTTGGTGCCCAGATAAACTTATCTCAACTTTAAGGTTGAGCAACTGAAACAACTACACGTGAGAGCGGAGGATACCAATGATTCAAATATGACAAAATGGTAGATACATTAGAGGGCTACGTAGACAACCTGAGCCTGAAATGTCCGTTAGTGACAAAGTGGTGTGCCACGAGTGAATTGCTTCATGCATAGACGCCCCTTTACTGTGTTCCATTTAAGAAATTGCCATGTCAGATTTCACACGCTTCATTTTCATTTACTCTTTTTTTGTTTCTATTGGTACACACTTAGACACTAGGGGGCAATTACCTCTTAAGTTACTGTATTTATACAGGAAGGGGTTCATTCATTCAGGTGCACCAATGGGGAAGCACAGTCGTTTCTGACCGTGTTCTCTGAGGCAGGTATGTCAGAACTGACAATGTTAAGTTAGGCTGCATAACTAATGCTGAACTGGAATAACTAACTTGTGTCTGTGTAAATAATAAAAGAAGCAGCAACAAGGATGTTTGGACTTGTGAAACGGCTTACATAAGGTGGCATTTAGTTGCGGTTTATTGGAAAGCTGTTACACACACTCCACAAGTGGGTACATGGTGTGCACTGTGTACTACATGGAAGCGTACTTATGGAAGGATCCAAAATGAGACACTGTATTAGTTGGGAAGCAGGTTAACTTGATTATTGGCTAGGTTTCTATGTGCACCAATAGCATAATGATAATGTGATTAAAGAAGTCATTCAGGTAAAATGGAACTTGTGTACTTCCATACTGTGAGTATGATAATGTAACTATGTTCAGCATAGATGTTTTGAAGCCTCACATTTGACATTTTGGCTGTTGCCATTGTGGATCTGATTGGGAAGGACAAACACTGAAAGCTGAAATGGTAGCAACCTGTCATTAACAAGGTCGCCATCCATTAAAGCATACCCAGCTTTATCTTCTTTTTCTTTTTACTTTTAATGTGACCAGAATTTAAAAAATTAACTTGTGCTTTATTAATAAAAACCTGAGACCATAACATCCTCAGGACAGTACTGGACAGTTGGATCATTTGCTCACAGACTTAAAAATTCTTTAAGATAGACACAATGCTGTCATTTTACCATACCGTAGACTTAAGTCCATGCTAAATACTATGAAAGGCTGATGGAGTATTGTCGTCACCCTGCCGGGCAGGCGGGCGGGCAGCGTGGACACACATGTTTGTGAACACGGTAACTCGAGAACCAGGCGACGTGTGATTTTCAAATTGATACCATAGGTGCATCTACTAAAAATCTCAGACGAGTTCAAATCTCAGTCAAGGTCAGAGGTCAACTTTTCTGAAAATCACCTAGGATTTTCAAATTTAAACCATAGGTGCATTTACTAGGAGGCTGAGGGGTAGCACTGGCGGTCGCCAGTATTTTAATATTTTTATATCAATGACAGCACAAGACATACAAGTCACCACTTTAACTGGAGATCACGTACAATCACGTTGCCACACCTACCCCATGTACACACTGTACGTGTGCTATGCCAGTGCAAGGTAAAAATCTGACAGCAGTCTTTAGAAATTCTTTGTGAAGACAAAGAATTGTTCATTGGATTTTAAACCAGAATCACAGTCTGACTTGTCTAGGGCCGATCTAAACTATAGTGCTGTCACTGATGCTCTTGCTAAATATAATGCTGGCGGAAAAACACTGACATTTTGCACATGGCCTGCTTTATCTCCAAGCCAAGTTTTTGTTTTTGCCCATGAAAATGGGAATTTTAACAATGGCAACAGACGCCAGAATAAAGAGGAAGCAGCATTCAAGAGTCAGTTGATGAGAGGCTTATGCTAGAAGTCCGGAACAATGACTCATCATCTCTCTGACAAAGTCAGGATCAGTGGCTATGCGAGTGCCAAGGGGATGAAACCTTCTCAAACCTTGTCAAAATATAAGTGCTGTCATGTTGATTTCTTGTTAACTACACACATTCAGGATAATATAATGGTCTAGCCACACAAATATACTGCAAAGGTGCAATATTTTCTCCACCAGTATTTTATTTAGTACAAACTAGCTCTACAACAAGCTCAAAAGTTGCTCTTTGGACCCATCACAATTTGTGAAGATGAGTATTGAACAGCTGAACAAATTCTATAAATGTGAGAATTGTTCATCTGGGGAAAAGGAGACGATCCAGTCCGAATTTTTATTATTAAATTATTATCATTCTCATAGGCAACAGAGAAATGGCAGAGAAAAGTCGAGCATCAGAAACAAAGCCTGGTAATGATGCAGGGACGGTTTCCGAGAGCTGGTCAACATGCCAGACTCAGCGGGAGTTTACATCACAACGCTGGGGTGGATGGTTAATGAGAGGCCAGCTTTCTCTCACATTCAGTGATAGACACCCGCACACATGGGGTCCAAAACTGAGCCAATATAAATGATTCAATCAAAAGCTAATGTTGGTGTGCAAACAGAGCTTTTAACAGTGATACAACAGACACACACACACAGACACACACAAACACACAAACAATAATGCACAAAGGCAAGTCTGAATGCATTGCAGAAAGTTTGCAAAAGAAGTTATAATGGAGACTGCTATACTAAAGAAAGATTAAATAATGTCTGTGCGTTCAAGAGGCAGAAGTTGCATGGCAGTGTGGAGCAATATGGACAATAGAGAAAAACATACAGAGTAAAGAGAGAGAGCATGTCCTTGTATCCATCCTATCTTTGTGATATACTGTTGTGGGGCAAAACTGTGTGTGTGTGTGTGTCTGTACCTGTGTGGTTGTACGCGTCTGACAGGCTAATATCCAACATCATTCATGGCTCATCACACACTCCCTGTGACTCATACGCTCATGCATACACACACATACATACAGCAGGGAGATGATGTGTAGCTAGTGACAGCAAGGGTAAAATGACAGTATGCAGACAGTAAGAACACAAGACACTAGATTCATTTTATAACCCCATTTTCCCTCCATCTCTCTTTTTTCTCTACCTCATCCCTCTTTATGTGTCTCTATACCTCTTCACCCCTAAGCAGTGCTTTCTTACTTCTGTAAATACAGTAGGAGAGATGTACTATTCAGTATGTTATGGTAATAGGCTACAGGCTTATATGTGTGACAAATAGATTTTAAGAAATTTACACACTTTAAAATTTTTTTTTTTCTTAAAAAATATTACAACTATTCTCCAGTGTTGCAAAATATATCATATGTCAGGCAAATTGCTTTGGTATCTGATAGAGTACAGTTTTATTACCCTGCACATATGTAATTAAATTAAGAACACTGGGGATAAAATAAACAATACCAGAGAAGTGATCACTAAAATACTATTGCATCAGCTTAAATTCCAGAAAGAGTAATGGGGTTAAAAAGCAGTGTGAATTATTGGTGCTTACCAGCAACTACTTTTGTTGTTCTGTTCATTTTCACGTCACCCTCTTTCAATGCTTTCTCTCCTTAAGCCTGTCTTTCCTCTATTTCATAAACCAGTTAACCCCAAAATCCAATTAATGTTTTTTTCCCCTCTGGCCTGTAATGCTGTTCATCCATCATTTGTTTTGGTGTGAGTCTGCCTTCTCTTGAATACAGTGGAACCATATGGGACTTGGCTTGTGATGCTAAGAAATATATTTGATTTTTTTCCTACTTTCTATATCTGCCCACCAAAAAAAACCAAAAAAAACATGCTGTCGTGAGTCCTGGTCTGCTGTCAAGGTTTAATATATTGTCAATATAGTTTTATTTATTATAAGAATATAAATAACAGATCTCAGTCTTTTGAGTCTTTGGTTCCTAGTTCAATTTTCTGTTCATATTGGAGTTTATTGGTCCTCTTAGTGTTTCCTCTGTCTAAGCTTCCTTTGTCTTTCCCCTGTGTTAAGTTAATTCTTGTGCCTGTGTTTCCTTGTTTAGTAGTTGTTTCTCGCGTCCTGTTTTATTTTGGTAGTTGTTTGTCTTCTGTGTCTCCCCTTGTCTCATTGTCTTGATTGTCTACAGCTGTGCCTCATTACCCACTTCTTTCCACATCCCTGATTACCCTTATGTGTGTATATATAGCCCAGTCTTTCCCTTCAGTCTTTGTTGTGGCTGTTATTCCTGAGTGTTTCCCCTCACATTTCTACTGGAGAGAATTACCTAGCACTCTCGACTTTGTTACCTTTTGGACTTTTCTTCAAGCATAATAAACGGCTTTCCTTTTGTTGAATCAGTCTGCCTCTATAGTCTGCATTTGGGTCCCTGTTCCTGCACTTTATGAACTAGCTAACATTAAAGTTACATAACCCAGTGTACACAAATTTACCCTAGCATCGGCATTTATTTTGCCCATACCAGCTGGCGGTTGCTTAGTAACTTATAACTACTGTAGTGTCTAGAAGTCTACTTACCAAGGTTACACAAACTTGTTGAGAAGCCTGAACTTTCATGGCACCGTGCTGGGTCTGACAGCTGAAAAAAAGCAACACAATCTCAAAATGAAGGCACACAGTCTTTATGGAAAAAAGAGATATTGTTGCTGAGTTTTTCAAATATATTTTTCTTTTGCCATATGTTTGCATCATATTCAAGAGAAAGCTGACTTCCCTGCAGCTGATATCTTTAAAATTGGGCAAAATAATCTAGGTAGATAAATAGCACCACATGCCAGAGGACAAAGTTAATTTTTGGGATGAGCTGTGCCTTTAATTATCACATCATTAATCAAAATGTTGCTATCTGTTTTCATACTCACACCTTTAATTATGTGTTTGATTTTGACTTAGTCCACATAGTTTACATTGGTTAAGCCAAAAAAAGTAATTCTTGTTACCCCCAGTGAGAAACCAGAGGGTGTGCAGCTTGTGTAAAGCATGTAAAGAATGTTACCTTAGAGTTACCTTCCTAAGTATATTTAAGTGAGGGTAAAGTGATGAATACAGTTAAAAAGTGAAAGCACAGGCACACATATCTATACACAGGCATGTAATATCAGCATTAGTGCTACAGTATTATGCCTTGATGTGCAAATGTGCACACAGAAAGGTTGGAGTTCTTCCAAACATCTATTGACATGCACATATATTACAAAATCACTGCACAGGACCATAGATATGTGCACATGCAAACTCACATCCACACACACTCTTTCCTGTGGTAGCAGTAGCTCAATCAGTAAAAGCACAGAAAGGCTGAATGTTTTATCAAAAACACCCTAGTCAGCACCAAACTCTGTACTCGACCACTACACAGTCAAAAAAAATCATGTCTTTGCTGCATCAAACTGATCACTTCAAGAAGACAGTGTGCTGAATCTTTTCGTTGTTTCAACAAAATTTGATATGGAGGTCAATATGAGGGCTGTGGGTACACAAAATATCCAAAAGTCATAGTCCAGCCATCTTTTTACTCTCCTATTATATTCCCAAATGTTTATCCTGTATGATTTTGACACTTTACCTTGGTCTTGTTTTTTTTTTTAATATTCCATTTTACATCTATTAGCTTTCCACAATCTTTCTTGTGTTCACTGTCTCCTTATTTAACTCTGAACTGACCAATACTAGATGTTGCTGTTTTCGGTTAGGCTGAGGCAATTAAATGGTGCTAAGTTGGTGCTAAGGGCACCAAAGGGTGCCAAGAAACTATCCCCCTCACCACTACACCACAACCAGCAGCATGAACTGTTACAAGGCAGGATGGATCCATGTTTTCATGTTGTTAATGCCAAATTCTAACCCTCCCTTCCAAATATCACAACAGAAATTGAGACTCAACAAACCAAGCAACATTTTTCCAATTTTCTATTGTCCAGTTTTGGTGAGTAAGTAGCCTATGTGAATTGTAGCCTCGGTTTCTTGTTCTTAGCAGACAGGTGTGACACTCGGTGTGGTCTTCTGCTGCTGTAGCACATCTGTTTCCACATACTGTGCTTTCAGAGATGCTCTTTTGCAACCTTGGTTGTAATTAGTGGTTATTTGAGTAACTGTTGCTGTCCTATCAGCTTGAAGCAGTCTGGCCATTACCCTCTGACCTCTGGCATCAACAAGGCACTTTCACCCAGCGAACTGCCACTCACTGGGTATTTTCTCTTTTTTTTAGACCATTCTCTGTAAACACCAGTATGTATGTGAAAATCAAAGCAGATCAGCAGTTTCTGAAATAATCAGACCAGCCTGTCTGGCACCAATAACCATGTTGATGTTCATTTTCAAAGTCACTTAAATCACATTTCTCCCCCATTCTAATGCTTGGTTTGAAGTACAGCAGGTCGTCTTGACCATGTTGACATGCCTAAATGTGATTAGATATTTGTGTTAACAAACAGTTGAACTGAAATGATGTACTTAATGAACAGACCGGTGAGTGTATATTTTGGAAGAACTTTTTACTTTAACTCCGCATGCAACCCTAGAGGGATTTGTTTCTCCTCCCGGGTTCAAAGCAGGGATCTTTGCTTGCTTGGCAAATGTGTAAGCCCCCACATTAAACTACTATGCACATAATTGAAATTTTGGCACATCCACACATATTTTAACAAACACACACATGCCCTTTCACTGTCTTACCCTAACCTTTATCATCACAACTGAATATCTGACTTCTGCTCCCAACCGAACATCCAAATCTTGATTCTAATTTAAAGAGTTAACTTTGTGGGGTCTTTGTCTTTGGAACCTGCAACTATACTGCACTCTTTTTATGCTTTATTGACTGGTGAATGAGTTGAATTTCTTGTGTGGACTGAGAGAGTGAGTTATGTGTGAGATATGTTTGTCTGTGTCTATGTGCTTCTTTCATGTGGTTAATTATGGTCATGTCTGAACAGAGCCACAAGCAGCATCTACTGTGCTCCCCGCTAAGCTGAAAGGGAAATTGTAGGTGGACCGTGTGTGCTTTGTTTTCTCTTTGATCTGAGAAATGCATACAACACAGACAGATGCCTCAAAACAGAGCATATTGTTCACCTCCTGATTTGTAAATACTTTTCTGTAATTTGATTGGTTTCAGGAGGAAGGAAGAAATGAAATGTGGCATGCTGCTTATATAGGCTTGTCGAAAGGTAGCAATAGTTCAGGATTTGTATTTGGAACTATAACAGAGCCAGTAGACTCATACAATATCACTGAGATGTGGAGTATACATTATTAACAAGGTATGAGATGCTATCACAAGCTGTGTTTAGTATGAAGGTAGAACAGGATGATGCCTGGGTGCTGGAGAAATAAATCAGCATAACCAGTCACAGCAGCATGAATGATCAGAGGAGAGTGAGAGCGCAAGCTTGTCAGATTATATAAACTGAGTCAGCCGATACCGATCAGCTGAGGATGTGTGCAACTTCAGTGCTCTGCCTAAACCAGTGTGATACTCTGCAGGTTTACTCATCTCACTTCTTCCTCCATCTCTCCACATTTTGTGATCACATCACAGAACTCTTGTGAAGTGTCTGTCACATCCCATATAAAAAACAACAACTTTAAATAAATGTTTATGTTTATATATTGCAAAGATTTATATGTTTACCCATGAAAGTGACCTGATACATTTTAAATTTAAGAATGAAATATGAATCATAGTAGCAACATTATGGTGTCTGAGAAAAATGATAAAGGGGCCACATTTATGAGTAAATCATAGTATGAGTCATAGAACTCTTATGGGATACATTGCTGACACTGCCTTGTCTAATTTTGTATGTGTTTCCAATACTGAATTTCTCACTTACGGTGGCAAAATGTGCTTATCTTAAGAAAAAATAAAGATGAAGAAAGTTAAGGAAATATTTTGAAGTCTTAGGTTTGAGGAAATGGAAAAGTACAGAAGAATGTCCTTGTAATTTTTGTAACATAAAAAAGTGCAAGCAGTTGATTAATTTATTAGATATCAGTGAGAAAATTAATTAATTTAATATCTAACTAACCTTTTAGGGTAAATTTAAAGTAAAGATGAATATCAGTGCTCCTAGTTTCACAAATGTGTTAGTCTCTGTTTAAAATAATTGTGTTGCAATAACTGTGCAGGTCTGTTAGCATGCTAAATGTTGAAGTCCATATGACAGTACAATTAGAAAAAGACTGAACGAGTATGGCTTGTTTGGAAGGGTTGCCAGGAGAAAGCCTTGTTTCTCTAAAAAGAACATGGCAGCATGGCTTAGGTATCTGAACAAACCACAAGACCTCTGGGACAATCTCCTTTGGTCAGATGAGAACAAAGTGGAGATGTTTGGCTATAATGTACAGCACCATGCTTGGTAAAAACCAAATGCAGCATATCAGCACAAACACTTTATACCAACTGTCAAGCATGATGGTGGAGGCATGATGATTTAGGCTTGTTCTGCAGCCACGGGACCTGGACACCTTGCAGTCATTTAGGCAAACTCCTTTGTATACCAAAGTATTCTAGAGTCAAATGTGAAGCCATCTGTCCGATAGCTAAAGCTTGGCTGAAATTGAGTCATACAACAGGAGAATGATCCTAAGCACAGCAGCAAATCTACAACAGAATGGCTGAAAAAGAAAAGAGTCAAGGTTCTGCAATGGCCCAGTCAAAGTCCAGACTTCACAAAAGGTTGGTATGGACAGCTCCTTTAAAGGGAGCAAATATCTGCAAACCTCAGTGGACGGAAGCAACATTGTAAAGAAGAGAGGGCCAAAATTCCTCCATAATGATTTGAGAGACTGCAAGAGTCAGGAAACCATTACTTCATGTTATTGTTGGTAAAGGCGGTTCTACAAGCTACTAAATCATGGGGTGTACATGGTTTTTCACAGGGCTGCATAGAGTACTTTTTTATTCACATGACTGAACATTATTGTAATATACGCACACTCACAGACACAGTGTACAGACTCAGTGTCTCTTTTTCTCTCACACTCTTACCTGCAACTTGTCCGTGCTTGTCTATCTGTTTTTGGTCACATTTCCACTCTCCTTTACCCCCAGTTGTCTCTCAGACCTCCTTTCTATACCAGCCTTCTTTCCTCTTCCTACCACAAGTATAAGTGAATGTCCATATCAGTGCAAATTTCAAAAATGTTATAAAATTAAATCCGCCCGCTTCTCACTGAAACTCTTCTCTCTCTTTTCTCTTTTTTTTTCTCTGTTTCCACGCTCTTCTGTAAAGCATTACTTTTGCTTCATGGCCTTGCACTAACACATTTTGATAACTTATGTAATAGATGTGTGGTTATGTGGTCATTTCACTAAATCTATCAGAATTGTCAGTGCTTGTGATATATTTGAAAAAGAACCAAAAATTATTCATATTAAAAATATATATATATATTAATAATTATTGGTTGTTGGTTCTCAAGTCTAATGACATATGACAGTGAGAAAGCAGAGAGAGAAAGCAGATAAAGTGTCAGTTTGACAAAAAAAAAAAAAGGGAAGGTTGAATTTCACAGTCAGAGAGGAGAGGTGACAGGAAGACAGGGCAGAGGCTGAAAGGAGACAAGGTGAGGACAGATCCTCTGAGGTTTCAACAGTGAAGGAAGAAAGGGAAAAATGGATTTTGTTCTGGTTCATCCTCATAATAACCCTGTTAGCCTTTTTAATAGCCCTCCACAGCTTTTCCCTCTATCTCTCGTGTCCTGCTCTTTCTCTTTTTGACCTGTCAGCTAAAATGTGCTTCTGTCAAATCAAATAAGTTAAATACCAACAAAAGATGAAATGTTAGCAACCCCGCCTCCCTTAATTACTTTCTTTGTCTGTTTGATTCTTAGCTTTTTGAAGTTTAGTTTAGCTTTTTATAGCTTGTGGGTCGCAGTTTCAGCAGTGCTACTATGGTAACAGCAGGGGAGTGGGTGTTAGCAGCTAATCCTGTTTGGGTGTCATGGTGACATTGCTATGGCACCAAGTAAGAGAGCTAAACAAGCTTTCTTCTTTTTAGTAATATTTTAATATTTCATCAATAAAGATTAGGTTGTTCACTTAAAGTCATTGTAGTTCCATAGATTTTATTTAAGGGAAACTAGGCTGGGGGCAGCACGGTGGCTTGGTGGTTAGCACTGTTGCCTCACAGCAAGAAGGTCCTGGGTTCAACTCCACCATCTGGCCGGGCCCTTTCTGTGTGGAGTTTGCATGTTCTCCCCGTGTTTGCGTGGGTTCTCTCCGGGTACTCCGGCTTCCTCCCACAGTCCAAAGACATGCAGTTAGAGGGGTTAGGTTAATTGGTGAATCTAAATTGCCCATAGGTGTGAATGTGAGTGTGCATGGTTGTCTGTCTCTCTGTGTTGGCCCTGCGACGGACTGGCGATCTGTCCAGGGTGTACCCTGCCTCTCGCCCTGTGGCAGCTGGGATAGGCTCCAGCCCCCCCGCGACCCTGAATTGGATAAGCGGAAGAGAATGGATGGATGGATGGATGGAAACTAGGCTGCATAGTTTGTATTGCATTACGTTTTAAATATGTAATTTTGTCCAGAGTACATACACAATACATACTTTGAAAATGAAGTGTCAAACAGATTTTCTCTTTTCATTGTTATATCATCATACATCACTTACAAGTATGTGAAAATAAAAATGCAAGTGGGATTATTGCACTTTTATTGGATTCTGCTCAAATAGCACATGCATATATGAAAAATATATTTTCATTTTCAAGTTTAAATTATGATTTTAATATAACCCCCTTAAGATCTCCATTAAGAATTCTTCAGCTGAATTATGGACTCATCAGTCCCAGAAAGGAGTTCCCAGTTTCCTTCTTTTTCCTGATGTTTTAATGATAAGAAAGCACATACACACTTCAGTTCAGTTCAAAATTCTGTTTTAATTATATATCGCGCCAAATCACAACAACAGTCACCTCAAGGTGCTTTATACTGTGAAGACCCTACAATACTAGAGAGAAATCCCCAATAATCATATGATGCTCTATGAGCAAGCACCAGGTGACGGTGGGAAGAAAAACTCCCTTTTAAAACAAAGAAACTCAGGGTGGGGGGCAGCCGTCTGCCTGAACCAGTTGGAAGAAGAGAAAAAGGAGAGTATAGGGACACAAGGCAAAAGAGAGAAGACAAAAGTTAATGAAATGCAGCAATTGTATATGAACACCTGGAGAGTCAAAAGAGGTGAGTGGAGAAGAAATGCTCAGTGCATCACAGAAAGTCCCACAGCTGGCTGAGCCTATAGCAGCATAACTAAGGGATGCTTCAGGATCAACTGGCCCAGCTTTAACGATAAGCTTTATCACAAAGGAAAGTTAAGTTTAATCTTAAAAGTAGAAAGGGTGTCAAGTATCTGGAGCTGGTTCCACAAGAGAGGGACCTGATAGCTGAAGGCTCTGCCTCCCATTCTACTTATAAGCTGCATACACACTGGAAGTGATTTGCGGTGACTTTGTGACCAGAGACCAGAAAAAGGGAATGATATTTTGCGACTTCAAGCAACTACAGGCGAAATAGCTGCTGCCGATGCAAAGTGGGCAGGACCCACGATAAACTTACAATCGAGTGACTGAAGAGACCACCAATGAGAGTGAAGAATACCGTTGATTGACATATGACCTGCTAGTAAATACATTAGAGGGTCACCTAGGCAACCGGAGCCTGGAATATCCACAGGCGACCTGCTGGCACGCAGCTTTAGAAACTCTAGTAACAACAAGTAACAACAAGTAAGCCTGCAGCCTGAGAGTGAAGTGCACTGTTGGGATAATACGGTATTATGAGGTCTTTAAGATATGATCGCGCCTGATTATTCAAGACTTTGTCTGTGAGGAAAAGGATTTTATGAAAATAAAATGTTTTTTGTGGAAATAATCAGAATTATATTATTTATCCATGCTTCTACACATTTTTTTTTAGAACCTCTTATCTAGCTTGGTGCACGCCCGTGGCTTGGGCCTTTCCTTGTGACCCAGACACAGACGGTTCATGCTTACATTCACACCAGCAGCTAATTCTGAATCCCCAATTAACCTAGCAAGTTTGAACTGTGGAAGGAAAGAAGAGCACCTCCAAAAACCCCATGTAGCCAGAGGGAGGAGGTGCTAAATTCACAAAGACCACACAGAACTTCCTTTCCATGAGACAACAATGCTAACCACTTCACCACTATTCAGCTGATTTTATTATTTTACCTCAGTAAAATAACAACTAAAGCAGATGAGGTTGAAAAACAAAAACTGCAATATGAAGATAATAGAAAAGAGGTTACAAAAGGTAAGTAAAAATTAAATATAACAAAACACGAATAAAAAAAAAAATTCCAGTGAGTCTGTCCAATCTTTCTATTATCTTTTACCTCTTAGTTTAGGTTTTGCAACCTGTAACTTCTGTCCTTTCACACCTCTCTCATCAGCTTTAGTTCCTGCAGTATAGTACACAGCTCTTTCCACAGCAAACAACTGGTGCAAACTCGTGATACAACGACTGCCGAGCACCAAACAGCACATGAAAGCATGATCCCATATGACCTGCTTTGAATGGCATGTTTAAGTACACATAATGACCCTGTAATGAAACCATGTGTAGTTTACTAAAAGGAATTGTTATTGATTCCAGGTGCCATTAGAAATAATTGACATATCCGTTGCAGTGCCTGTATAGCTGTAAGAGATACGCACCTCAGTGTTATTTATTCTTTTACACACATACACACACAGAGAGACACACATGTTAGTGTTTTCCCATTGTATCTCTGTTTCTCTATTTTCACCGTGTTGTGCTCTGGTCTCGCTCCACTGAACATTAACCAGGGGAGGAATGATGGAGCAATTCTAACAAAAATGCAAACAAGCACACATACATTCCCAGGCAGAGCTTCTCGAGCCCTCTGCGGGGAGATAGAGTGGTGTGCTTGCTTCTGATAGGAGCAAATCAACATGGACAGAGCAGTGTTTCCTCTAGGATTTTTTCTTTTATTCAGCAACAGGGGGAAAGAGTTTTGTTGTGGCACAGTGTAGTGTGCTGGCAGTCAGTGTGAATATCAATAGGAAATGAAAAAACAGGAAATAAAGTGACACTTAAAGTGACTACAAATCAAAATTTAGAACATATGACTACATAAACATATGATCTAAATCACACACATAAAATCTGTAATTCTTCAAAATAAAAACATTTTGAAGGGAGTTAGCAGTAGCTACTTTTTATGTAAAGAAATTGCATGGCATTTCCTAAATTTCTGAAGGAGGGACAGCAGTGAATTGTTGTAGCTGGCCACTGCTGCAAAATGCATGCTGCTCTGTTATGATGCAAGTCAAATTCATTTCAGTAGGTGGACACACCAGCAAAGAAGTACAAGTACAGGTAACTTGGCTGGGGAATAGTATACAGTCATGCTAAAAAGAAAGTACATGTTTTACATATCAGGACATAATAAAAAATGCTCTTGTCCTCAACAGGTCTTAAAATTATTCCAATATAGCCTCAGACGAACAACAAAACATGATATATTACACTGCATCAGTATTTATTTAACAAAATCTGAGCCAAAATGCAGAAGCAATATGTGAAATACTAAGTACACCTTTACTGCTTCCATAGAAATTAAGAGGGTAAGTAGCAGCCAGGTGCTGCTAATCAAATGCACTTGTTTAACTGATCAGCAAGTGTGTGCACCTCTATAAAAGCAGACGTTTTGGCAGTTTCCTGATCTGGGGTATTCAGGTGTGTGTCAACACAATGCCAAGGAGGAAAAACATCAGCAATGATCTTAGAGAAGCAATTGTTGCTCCCCGTCTGAGTGGGAAGGGTTATAAGGCCGTTTCCAAACAATTTGAAGTCCATCATTCTATAGTGAGGTAGATTATTCACAAGTGAAAAACATTCAAGACAGTGGCCAATCTTCCCCAGGAGTGGGTGTCCCAGCAAATTCACCCCAAGATCAGACCATGCAATGCTCAGAGAAACTGCAAAAAACCCAGGAGCTACATCTCAGACTGTTAAATGTTACAGTTCATGACAGCAGATTTAGACGAAGAAAAAGTAGGGCTGCATATCAACAAACCACAAGACTTCTGGAACAAAGTTCTTTGGAAATACAAGAACAAAGTGGAGATGTTTGACCATAATGCAGAGCGCCATGTTTGGAGAAAACCAAACACAGCATATCAGCACAAACACCTTATAGTAACTGTCGAGCACATTGATAGAGGTGTGATGATTTGGGCTTGTTCACGGGGTGTACTTAGTTTTTCTACATTTTGACTTAGTTTCTGTTAATAATAATGACATGTGTTGCTGTTCATCTGAGGTTGTATTTAAATAATTATAGAACCTGGTGAGGACCAGGTGATTTTTTTTTTATTATGTCCTGATATATTACAATTGAAAGAGGGTGCACTTTCTTTTTGCCATGACTGCATACAAAATATAAAGATTTGTCTGTTTTTTCTTTTTTAACATTTTTTCTCATTATGGCCACTCTTTCAAGCAGTGAGCTAAAAACCAAAAGGTAGTACTGACTACTACCAGTACTGAAAGTAAAATATAAAATATAATAATAGATTAATTATTTGCCATCCAAGTGCATAAAAATCAGATTCTGTGTCAACCTGTGGAGTTGGATCTACTTCTGTTTTAAACATTCTCTCTGTCATTTAAAGCTTAAAATGTACCACAGCTTCACTGAACCACATTTTCCATGGTTGCTGGCCCATCCTGGATCATATCTGAGGAAAACTTATGTCAGCACATCAGTGGGCACATACGCACTCATGTAATGTTTGATCTCAGTAGGCAAAGACCTAGAAGGCAAAACTCGGTCCTCCTTCACATACAGCACATATCCCACATTATCAGTATATGTGACTGTGGTTAATGCCTTCCTGTGCTGGCGTCATTGTGACTAATAGTTAAAATTGTGTTTGTCGAGTCACTTTAACAGTGCACAGCTTGTGTTATAGTTATATAGTATTTTTGATATTCTTTTCATTTATTCTTGTGGTTGGTTATTCAGGGCATAGTCTTATTCTGGTTGCTCAATTCAGTTAATGCCAGAAGGAGAACGACACCAGCACCATCCTTCTTCAAGTGATTTGTCTGCTGCTTCAGCCCTTTTCTTTCTGCATCTTCTTATTGTGAAGATGGGATAATTTAGTGAGATTTGAGAAGAATCTCAAACAAAGGACAAGACAATGGAAAGGTGGACATGAACAGAAAAAGGGAAGCTCTGTAGGAAGAGTGAGAGAAGGAAAGCTTTGCTCATGTTACTGAGTATACATGAAACTTTTGGTGCGACAAAGAGAGCCCATGCTGCCCATACTGACTTTTCGAAATTGGCCATTTATTCCAGTTGGCAGTCCAAGATGTTTGAAAAAGTTACTTTGATTTCAGATGGTCTCAGTTTATTAGTTTGTTACTGTAAAGGATGTATTTTTATTCCTGCATATGAGTGCATGAGTGGCATGTTCACATATGTTCACATATGAATAAGTGCAACTATAATGGGGCGACATTTGTAAGAGACTGATGAATAATGATGCTATTTTTGATATTCCATATCAATATACTGCGGTAAGCACTTGTCATTCTATACCACCTTTCAGTCTCTCCGTGTTCCTTAGAAGTCACAACAGCATGATCAGCCCAAGAGGCATATTAGATGACTCAAATGCACGCACGCACGCACACACACGCACAAACACACACACACACACACACACTCATTCTGTACCATGAGTCATGCAGTGAGTTATAGAGTATAGTAATCTATCTCTTCCTGTCAGTTTAGCAAGCAGCTACTGTGATCTTGATGCACTACAGTGATCTGGCATCTCACCTCACTTTGTCTTCATTTGTACCTTTCCATGTGTGTCCCCTTGCACGTACAAATCTGTGTGTATTGTGAGCGTATATGTGCGATAGAGAGTGTGTGCATACATGTGAACTCCAAACTCAGGACTGTGACCGTGTTTGTGTGTGTGTGTGTGTGTGTGCAGCATCTGTCTCCCTGCATGGTGAGGCAGGACGCAGGCGAAGTCGTGATAAGTCAGGCCCAACACACACAACAGAATAGAGAACTGGAGGGGTAGCATGTTACAATTGATTGGGAGAAAGAAAAGGGAATATGTAAGCTGGAATGGAGGGAATGGAAAAAAATGGGAAGACTCACCTCTCTAACCTTTCATCTGGGCTTTTTTTCCCATTTTCTTCTTATTATGTATAGTATCTTTCTTTTTCTTTCTGCAATCTCCAGCTTTCTTTCTCTCTTTCTCATCTCTCAAGGGTACCAGTTACCTCCCCCCAGACATCAACTAGTGTACACATATTTATCAACACTCTATAAGGCACACACACACTGGCTGTCTATATTAGATGATTTATGCTCCTGTGTTCTATTATTTTTAGACCAATTACTCCCTTTCTTTTTCTCACACTCTATTTCAGTTCCTTATTTTGATAGCCTTCTAAACATTTTCTCCTGTTTTCTGTTCTTCAGTCTGTATTTGAAGATGATTTTTTGATGTTTTGTCTCTTAGTCAAAGGTCAGTTTGACTTCTGCTTGGCTTTATCACCTCTATGGACTTAAAACTGCTTGTGTGTAAAGGCGTTTCTAAATCTTCCTCCAGATTCATGCTGGGATAGGCTTCCAACATTGTAACTCAAAGCAAGAGAGGCAGCTTAATAGCGTGAATGAATGAATGAATTATTCATTTAGAGAAAGAAAAAGTTTGATGGTTTCCCAGAGAAATTTCAGCATGGATGTGGTTTATTGACATATTTAATCTCCCTGTGTGTAGTGTGTAAAAGTGAGATAAATTTATAAAGGAAGAAAGAACTACTTCAGGCAAACAGAGATAGATACTGTTATAATGGTGTATGCTCATACTGAACTTGGTCAAAGTTTCAAATTATGAGGCCTGTGTACAAGTAATCCCAGTGAGCTAAAAGCTCTGGCTTTCAGATGACTCTAAACACTCAGTTTCAGGCAGTTTTTTCTTCTCTTGGATCTAAATGATGTTAGTGACATATTCTTAATATGGTTGTCTCCAGTGGTTGGAAGTATCCATCCATCCATTTTCTTCCATTTATCTGGGGGGCTGGAGCCTATCCTAGCTGCCATAGAGCAAAAGGCAAGGTACACCCTGGACAGGTCACCAGTCTGTCACAGGGCGACAAACAACCATTCACACTCACACCAATTAACCTAACCCCTAACTGCATGTCTTTGGGAGGAAGCCAGAGTACCCAGAGAGAACCCATGCAAATACGGGGAGAACATGCATGCACCACACAGAAAGGCCCCAGCCAGTCGATGGAGTCGAACCGAGGACTTTCTTGCTGTGAGGCAACAGTGCTAACCACCACGTCACCATGCTGCCCGTGCTGGTCAGAAGTAACAAAGTGCAAATACTTTGTTACTGTACTTAAGTAGAATTTTCAGGTATCTATACTTTATGTATTTATTTTTATGACAACTTTTTACTTTTACTTTTAGACATATTTTTACACAAATATGTCTTAGTTATTATTTCAAGTCATTGCACATCTTCAAACATTGATTTGAACCTAAATGGAGGGAACAATCACCGGTGTGCATCACACACAAAGAGATGAAAAAAGTGAAAGAACATATCATTTATACATCATACCGCACCTTATACTGAGGGGTTAGAGTGGGCCAGTGGCATGACACTGTTCAAGATGCAGATGTCTATAGGTTGTGTTTGAAGTATTTCACCATCTTGCTAGCACTGCAGAAGAGGAGCGAGCATAAAGGGAGTAACTTTTTATCCCTCGGCCGTAAAAGACTGATTGTCTGACTGTCTCTTGGTATTGTTGTCACCCTGCCAGGTGGGCAGGCAGGTGAGCGGGCGGTGTGGACACCAAACATGATGTGAACACGATAACTTGAGAACCAGGCGATGTAGAATTTTCAAATTAATACCATGAAGCATCTACTAAAAATCTTGGACAATTTCGGATCTCGATGACCTTGACCTCAAGGTCTGTGGTCACGTTTTCTGAAAGTCTTGTGAACACGATAACTTGAGAAAGAAGTCACCTAGGATTTTTTAATTCATACCATAGGTGCATCTACTAGGAGGCTGAGGGGTAGCACTGGTGGCTGTCAGTATTTTTTTAAGTTGTAGGGAATTTCAAAAGTAATGTTTCTAACAGCTCAATAAATATCAGCAAACACACAATGTGTCTGTTAGCTAAAGCTACAGCTGCTGTATTTCCCAGGGAGAGAAAAGAGTGTGAGATAACTTCACAGTTATCAGTGCAGACTACACTGGTTAACTTGCAGTACTGCGGTGAAGTTTACTGTATTGCACTATGTTGGACTGGTTCAGAGCAGCTGTGGTGTTCATGGTCAATGTCGGGTTACATCAAGGGTAGCAGATATCAATTTGAATTTAAGCTGATAATGCTGATTAGATTCACTCTCATCCACCTTTATATTAGCTATATACTGTCTAGGGATTTGAAATCAACTATGATAGCTCGTCAGCTTATATCTTGATGAAATTAGTTGTGTAAATCTACAAAGAGCAGTAAACCTCAGAGCAGCAGCACATGCCAGCTGATCACAGCCTGTACACACACAAAAAAAACAAAAAAAATCCACTGGAGCTCAGAATAGAAATCATTGTGACTTATTTCTAAGTGAATCTTTTCACCACGCTGCACCATGACCTTAGGGTTCCCACACCTGCCAAATCTCACTTTAACCCCTGACTATACTCATTTTTCTTTTAATGTGTGGAGCCAAAGTTCAGGCTACACTGTGACTACAAAGTGCAGGCTACATTTACAGTGTAGACAACAGCAAATAGAGCTAGTATTTTTTTTTAAATTCCCTTTGTTTTTTTGTCTGCTTTTGCTCAACATAACATGTTCAAGCTAAGGATATTCATTAGAATTTAGGTTGAAATAAAGTTTGTAATAATATTATTTTATTATTATATCAATATGGCATTTTTTTTTTCTTTTGCACAAACAAAAGCTGGTGGAAATGTCCCCCAAAGAGCTACTTTTTCCTTTTATAAACTCAGTACATTTCAGAGCCTGTATGTTTTCACTTTTACTTGAGTAAAGAAGTTGAATCATTTCTTCAACTTTTGTGTTTTTAAACACAATTTTCTATACTTCTACTTAATTGAAGAATGCCTGTACTTTTGCCACATCTGGTTGTCTTAGACAAACAGCTCTGCCTTTGAGAACAGAAGCCTCACCCACTTGCTGTGCATATGTTTAGTTTGCAAGAAGAAAGGTGGTTTGAAGGGACAGGAGCTAAAAAGAGCTTGTTTCATACAGTGAATGGACTGAGGTATGAAGTGGTATGACGTAAATAAAGATTATTGTGAACTATAAATACTGCTAGCTACTCTATCTATCCTTCCATTCATCCTTCCATCAATCCATTTTATTCTGCTTATCCAATTAAGGATTGGGTGCCTGGAGCCTGTCCTAGCTGTCATAGGGCAAGAGGGGGTGTACACCCTGTACAGGCTGCCCGTCTAGCGTAGGGTATCGACAGGTAACCTAACATGCATGACTTTGAACTGTGAGAGGAAGCCGGAGTAAACTCCACACAGAAATGCCCCAGCCAGCTGCTGGATTCAAACCCTTTCTGTTGTGAGGTGACACTACTAACCACTGTACCACCATGCCAGCTACTCCGGCAGATTCAAAGTATAAAAATATATTGCTGGAAATATTCATAATTGGTTATTAAGACCTGACACACAAAACCAATCAGAATAATCACAAAAATGTAATCAAGAGTCAAAATTTGGGTACAGTTTTAGTATATTCATTCATTGGTTAGGCGTTTGGTTTTCAATTTTGGGATTCAGAAATAAATATTTTTATGTAATATATACCATCTAAGTTTGGCCGCCTAAAATTCACAGCGGTCATCATCACACTTCTTTTTGCCTTATTGTTACCAACTTTGACCTACGAAAAAATCTCTGTCAATTACTGAGTCATGTTTTCACTCCGTTGGCTCTTTTCAGTAAATGACAGAGTACAGCACCCAGACAGATGATGTGCAGTGTGTGAGTGAAAAAGCAAATAGAAATTCTGTTACCTCTAACTTTACCTCTGAGTGTAAATTTTTTACCTGAATTATAGCCAAAATCACTGCACAGTTGTTACCTTAACTGATGTGTATGGGGCTTTGTATGTATGCCCCCTCTGATCCCAAAACAAAACATTTCAAATATTCACTATTGATTTAATGGATGGATTTTAGGAAAACCCTAATTTAAGCTTTCTACGGCAGTGTTTCCGAAATGATGGCATATACTGACATACCGTTAGTATGAAATAAATCTCAGCCTTTCACAATACTAATCACTCTGCATTCTTTCTTCACATTGTGTCATTTCTTCCCCTAAAAGTTGCCTTAAAAAAAAAAAAAAGCTGCAGCTGAAATATGCAAACTCTCTGGACCAGCATGAGAGAACACAGCGTGTCATCTGTATTTGTAAAAATTGTTATGGAAAGACAAATGTGAATCATTTTTATCACATTAGACACACAAGTCTCATGATAATCAACCTCCACAGACAGATTGCGTGTCAAGACTTTTGTTGCATAAATACAAATGTCTCAATTTTCTTTCTTTCTTTCTTTCTTGCTTGCTTTCTTGCATTCTTTCTGTCTTGTTTCCTCTCTTGCTTCTTTCATTTGGTAGTTACAGTCTAGTTGCCTAGAAACTGGAGTTTTTGTCTTTATGTAAACTTTGATATTCAGTATACTGCAGGAAACAAACAATGACAGTCTAGTATTTTTCCATTCATAGACAGAAGTTCATCAGCCATATTACTGTAAGCTTGGGCCTATTGACATTGGTTGAGACCATAGCTGTGTGAGTGGTTGCATGTTTGTGATCTATCATTGATGTACACCTGTAGGTCAGGAGTCCTGACCCTTGACAGGTGTAGATCACTTTTCTTTTCATCTCTCCCCAAACAGCCACATGCATGGACATAAGTTGTAGTCTTTAATCAAACATGATTCCTTCCAGAGGCCCCCAGATTGGAACTGAAGTGTGTAAATTAGTCTTGTCATAAACATGTGATACAAGTATGATAACAGCGTGTTACTACTGTTTTCAGATCTGTTGCCTCTCAGCAACAAAGAGACTCTAAAGTTGTGCAAAAATAGAGAGACTATTTCTAAAGCTGGTAACCAGGAAAATCTCTAAAATGATTGCGATTACCTGTGAGTGACAGAGCTGCCACTGCTTATGGCTCCTAAATAGATATTTGAATATCTCAAGGCAGTGTCAGTTGGTCTTTTGTTCAAATGAAATCATAATATTTGCTAAGCAATGTTTGCTGAACACACTCTGTAGCCGAAGGCTTCTGGATATCATAATTACATATTATGTAGACCTCCTTACGTCTTGTTTTGTCCCCTTCCCTTGTGTCAGCCTTTAATTATGTAGAACATAAGCACTCGTGCTCTTACTGTCATATATATTCAGTGAACCAAACTCATACCTATGAGGGTCTCTCTAAAAGCTCAGAATTAGCGAATTACATTATAGCGGGTGGATTCAAAGCTGTGTTGAACTTTTGATAGAGCATTGGGGTTAAGTTTAACTTGGCATAATTTAGGCTGAGTTAAAGGTTGACCTTTTTATTACTCTAAACTGCAGAATATGTTGAAATCTTCGGTGTTCCTGTTCTTAGTGTTTATTTCTGCTTTGAGACCTGTTTCACCAGGCAGTGAGTGTAGCAAAAAGAAAACACTTTCCCATTTCCTACTCATAGAGCAGGGCAGTTGACATAGATGATTGACAATATATTAGACTTTACAACCCAAGGTGCTGCTATCAAAACTCACCATTGCTTTAAGAGCAGTACAACCTAAATAGTAGGCTTTGAAGAGAGTTCTCTTCTCTTGAGTGACTATGAAAAGCTGATGGCTGTATGTCCTTAGTGCAGAGTAGAGTGCAGGGATGGAGAGCTGAGTTTTTCCTCTTTATGACTGTCAGATGTGGTTTTCAGTATGGATTTTGGCTTCCAATGATTGTGAAAACAAGATAATTGAGATAAAAGGATGCTCCATTCATTTTTGCAATAATGTTTCTTCTCTTTACACTTCACACTTCACCCTTCCTAAAAGCCCAAACTCTCTTAAGTCTAGCTTGAAGTCAAAGTGGCCACATCTCTCCAGGCATGGAGAGATGTGGCCACCGTCTACACACTTAAATTATGATGAATTCCAAGAAAATCAACAGTAAAAAAATACTTTTTTTAAAGTTCATTAAATACATATTGTTTATAAAATTAATGAGTAATTATGTTAAATAATTGGCATCTAAATGTAATTGTGATTAGGATTTCTTTTTTCAAGCAGCCCTTTAAAACACTGACAGGTTTTATGGTGTGAATACAGATGTGATAGAAAAAGAAAACTTACATTACAATTAAAACTTAATCAAAACTTAAAAAATATAGTACTGTGCAAAAGTCTTGAGTCATTTATTTATATTTTGGAAGCAGACTTTCTTATATTTTTTTAAAGTGGTCTTGAGCAATAGTTCTCTCATCTTTTTGAAGGTCTGTCAAAGTTTTCTTTGAACATTAGCTGCTTTCTCACTCATTTTTAGTCCAGTCCTTGTACCTGACCATTTTCCGAGGGATTTTTTAAATTTTTTTTTGGTTTGTTTGTTTGTTTGTCCTTAAAAAATCTGACAAAAGAAGGAAAAAAGAAGAAGTGGCAGACCTAAAACACTGTCTACAGTAGATGAACAGTATCTGAAAGTCATGTCCTTAAGAAATAGGGAAAAAAAACAAGACAGGACCTGACACAGGACCTGAGAGACACATCTGGCCCTTCAATTGATCCATCTACTGTTCTTTGAAGCCGTATCAGAAATGGTCCAGTGGAAGGGTGGTTGTCAAGAAGCCATTCTTAAACAAGGGAAACAGGGAGAAAAGGCACAAGAACTGGCCTGAAAATCTGTGGCAATGGGTCTTATAGAGTGATGAATCCAAATTTGAAATTTGTGGTTCAAATTGTCATCAATATGTACAAAGGAGGTCAGGAGAGAGGTACAACAGGGAGTGTCTACAGCTATTTGTAAAACATGGTTGAGGCTCTGACATGGTTTGGGGCTGCATTTCAGCCAGTGATGTTGGAGATTTTGTCAAAATTGAAGTACCGTCCGATTTTGATCCAACATGAAATACTATCTGAAAAGCATCCGATTAGCTTCATTTTTCAGCATGGCAATGATCCCAAACACACTGCCAATGCAGTAAAAGCATACCTGGATAGAAAAACACACAATAGAAAACTAACAGGCATAGATTGATCTCCCCAGAGGCCGGACCTCAACATTGTTCAAGCAGTGTGGGATCATCTTGACAGAGAGTAGAATAAAAGGCAGCCAGCATCCAAAGATTTTGTATTGCATTATTCTGTAGATCACAAGTGTGAAACATATGGCTCGTGAGCCAGAACCAGCCCACCAAAGGATCCATTCTGGCCCACTCATGGCTTTGTAGTGTAAAAAGTGCAGAGGAGGGTGAAATCTTTGGATTTTTCACTGTATCTTCCACCAGCAGTGCATTGTCATTGAGAATAGATCATGGCATGAGAGCAGTTGTCCAAATTGTTCATTTATTTTGAGACAAAGGTCTCAATTGTGGTCAGTTTTATGTCCTTTCTACTGGCAGACATTCCCCATGGCCTTCCATACCACACTGACTCAGGTTAACTCAGAAGCCAAGTTATGACAGAAGGGTTTTCTTATATAAGCATTGGACTGGATGTTAAAAACAAAACATAGTGTTAAAATTGCACCTTTTTTTTTTTTAAATTCTCCTTTAAATAGGAACATTTACAGTATGTTTTTGTACTTCTTTAGGGTTAAGAAATTAGACAAAATTTTAACTGGTCAGGCCCACTTGAGTTCAGATTGAGCTGTATCTTGCCCATGAACTCAAATGAATTTGACACACGACTGTCAGTTTTATATTATAAACAGTGGTGCAGATATCAAAGCTTTATTATAGATGAAAGTCCTGTGTAAAGTGACACTAAAGTTTTATGTAAGACTAAGTTCAATCTACTGGTGGTGAGTGAAAAGTAAACAAATGGCAAGTATGATATGATCACTACAGCAGAAACGAGCACATGATTTCATACAAGAGCTGTTGCTGGTATACATATGCACACAAAGACACACAATGGGAAGTTTGAATGCTGATAGAAGAGTAGTAATTAGGACTATGTGCTGTGGATATTCTTGGTACTGTACTGATCAGTGTCATCTGTGTGTGTGTGTGTGTGTGTGTGTGTGTGTGTGTGTTTGTGAGAGAGAGAGAGAGAGAGAGAGTCTGCTACCGCTGCTGTTGCAGCCCACAGTTTCCATGGTAACGTTGAAACCCATCTTGGTCTCTATGGCAACTTCTTGTTGGCACCCACAGAGATAGAGAGAAAGAAAGAGTTGAAGACATAGAAGAGAGGATTAAGAAACCAAAAGAGGGACAGAGAAAAAGAACTGGGAGAGGAAGAGTTAACACACTTAGTGTGAGAGAGGAAGAAAGAGCATCAGGTTTGGCCCTAACTTTACTTAGGGTAAAAGAGCTGTCCTTGAATTCAAAAGATCTGACCCTTATTTTTTTGTCTGCGCTTCTAATATTGTTATCTAGAGCCTTACATGAGCTTTTGGTTGGCTTCATATATGAAAGAGGTGGTTGCTAGTTCAGTCTGATGTAGGTGTTGAGCATATGAATTACATACAGAGCCTACGTTGTTTAAAAAATTCCCATCTGTTTTTACCAAAGTCTGTCAAGAAGCAAGTCTTGCCGCTAAGCCACCATCTTAACAACTCCTCTGGACAGTTATTTGGGCAGTTATTTTGAAGCCTATCTAAATGAATGGGGAGAAAGCATCAACAATAATTTCAATCACCAGTCAAATCAGGTTAGGAAAAAAAAGGTTTAAACAGCCCCCCTCAATCTAAAGTGCTATACAAATCTAAAGAGCACTGGACTAATCCTGTACCAGTCCACATGTTGAATATGGTTAGCAGGTTTTTCCACCAGTTGATTGGGCTATGTTTGACCCCTGGCTGTGCCTAAGCACGTTTGTTTGTTGTTGTTGTTTTTAATCCAAAAGCTAAAACCATTGACTCACCTAATTAATCTTTTTAGCTTACTGTTGCTATTTGCCATAATACTCTTATAAAAAACAGCTAAACAACTATAAAGAAGTTTTTAAAAGTAATACAGAACCAGGCAGAAGTTATAACTTCATACTGTTTTACCTGTTCACCTGATTACATTAATTGACTGTAACAACTGCTCCCTCAGCCCCTACACGGTTGGAACTGTGCTGAACCTCAACTGTATGCATTTGTCACATGATTAATAACTCATCACTATCTTTAAGTACACAAGCTCAATTGCTCATTAAAAAAAAATATCTAATCAGCCAGTCACATGGCGACACCCCCTGCATTTGGAGAAGTCAAGTAGACATGCTGAAGTTCAAACTGAGTATCAGAACGGGGAAGAAAGGTGATTTAAGTGGCTCTGAACGTGGCATGGTTGTTGGCGCCAGATGGGCTGGGTAGAGTGTTTCAGAAACTGCTGATCTCTAGTGTTTACAGAATAAGATCCAAAAAAGAGAAAATATACAGTGAGCGGCAGTTCTCTGGGAGAAAATGCCTTGTTGATGCCAAAGGTTAAAGGAGAATGGCCAGACTGGTTACAACCACAGGTTACAACCAAGGTATGCAGAAGAGCATCTCTGAATGCACAACACGTCAAACCTTGAGGCAGATGGGCTACAATAGCAGAAGACCACACCGGTGCCACTCCTGTCAGCTGAGAACAGGAAACTGAGGCTACAGTTCACCCAGGCTCACTAAAACTGGAAATTAGAAGACTAGAAAAACACTGGCTGGTCTGATGAGTCTTGATTTGTGCTGTAACATTCAGATGATAGGCTCAGAATTTGGTATGAACAACAAGTGAAGAATTGGATTGTGCTGTTGTACTAATTTTGATATTTATCCACCTTTTCCTGACCACACGTGCGCTGTGGACAGGAATGTTTGATGTGCTCCTGCTGCTTTGTGTTGTCAGTGGTTGAGTAGTTGGTACAGTCTGTTCAAGGTATTTTTTTTTCTGTACTTCTTAAACACATGCCTCAACACACACACACTGATATATCTGTGGGTTCCTTCAAAAGCAGCTTAATAGCTAATCCTGTCTTGCAGCATACACACAAACACAGAAGGTCATTGCAAATGGAAACAATGTCTGCTCTATTGTAGAATGTCGATACTATAATCTGATTGGCCTAGTTGATGGATAGGTGGTTTGGTTGACCTATCACAGTTAACTGAATTATTGCTTCCACATGCTCACCTTTCGGTCATTCTGTCTGCTTTCTTTTCTCTCTCTTTCTGTCTCTTTAGTCTGCCTCTCTTCCTCGTGCACTCTCATCTTCTCTCGTCTTTTTCCAGTCACTAACCAAATTAGTTGTGCCCCTTTGGATTTTGCCCTTTACGGGTCTATATGAATAGGAGGAAAGGAGGAGGTGTGTGCTTGTGTGTGTGTGTGTCAGGTTAAGCTGTTCCTACCAGATGTTTTTCTTTGTTTTATGTTTCTGAGCGCCGCACTGTCTGCCTGTCACCGGCAGATACACAGCTCGGGTGTGTGTATCTGTGCACATTTGAGAGAGAGAGAGCATGATAGAGAGCTTTTGTGTGTTCGAGAGGGAGGATATGTGTGTTTGTGAGATTAATTACTTCCGCATATACTGCTAACACTTCACTGTGTGGTGAAGGGTCTACAGTACAAACTGTGAATATTAAAAGAAATCAATTCTGCAGGCTTTGAAACTCATACACACACATGGAGAAAGAAAACAGGTGTCAACTGTGAAAATCTCCAACTACATCTTTATCTTTAAGCTGGACACTTTTGTGCTTTAAAAAGAACGATGGACGGACTGGAATTGAAATGAGTGAAGGTTAGAAAGGTAGCGAGCGAAAAACAACACAAGTTTAAGACGGCTTTCTGAGCAGGCGATTGAAGCGCAGAATCCCTGGCCTAAAACTCGACTTGCCTTTCAAGCTGTCTGTGTTTCAAACTGTTTAAATCCTCAGAATTATAATTCATGTCACTTCCACCACTGTCAAGTTATTTTAACGTTTCCAAGTGTGGGAAAAATCATGGTTTACATGTTTAATCACTTCATTACAAACAAAAAAGAAATCAAAGCAGAAGTTTTTTTTATCAGTCTCTTGCAGTTGTAATGTGTTGGCAGCTGTGATTCATGAGACACTTTTGATACGCCTCTTATATAGAGCTCTAAAAAACAAGCTTAAACACTTGAAAAAGCCTACTTGAAAAAAGTCTGAACAGTGGTTACATAAATGCCTGATTCCCATGGTCCTGGAAATGGCAGTGTAAGTGTCGCTGCAACTAATTATGATAGTATGATGTAGTCTTTCTTAATGCTGAGAGACTGTTTGCTTAGCTGGATCGGCTTTAGACTCTCATCGGCCTTAAGAGCTAATCTTAATGCAGCCACTGTATACACAAGCTTGTCCAACATAAACATTGGCTTTTAACTTTAGAAACACTTTAGCGGTTATAGACTGATCTGACTGATTTGAACTAAACACAGTTATAGATATATAGTTATATAGTTATATATAACCTTCTTTCAGTAATGGTTTGAGAATTTGTAGGGTCCATGTCTGTAGAAGATAGGGCCTCATTGTACTGTACTTAAAAATCACCAATATGAAATATAGAAAAATATAAAATAAAATGTTAATTTGTTTATTTTCACTACTGCTGTAGTGTTTGGTACATAAATGTGGTAAATAAGTGGAATTAAAAGCTACATTTGTTCACAGTTGTGTTTTTATTCAATAAAGTTACTCTTCATGACAGTGTAGTTGCAATCTAAATATGCATGTGATACTTTATTATTTGAAGATGAATCTAACAATGAGAAAGTTGATATTCTATTTTAAATAACTGTCACTGTATAGTCTACAGATGAATACAGTTTTTTTTTTCAATACCACTGTCATGTCCATTTTATGGAGCTTTTGGATCGTTCTTTTAGATCTTTCTTAATCATTGATTCCTGATCAGTTTTGTATTTGTCAAAGATGTTCCCTCTCAGCACACATGATTTAGTATTTGAGAGCCTGAAAACAAGGCATAAACAGAATAAAATAAAAAGGCCTGCATGTGACTCAGGTGTGCAAATGTTCCACAGTCAGTGACGTCAGTTTTGTAGCTGTCAGGAGAAAAATGCCAGCATTGATCAGAGGAAATAACAGGCTTGAAGGCATATAATTCCAATGGATTGGACAATTTAGAAGCTGTTTTCCACCAGTATTGTATGTGATTGTGTAAGGCCACTCTGGAATCCAACCTAAACTCCTTTGACAATCAGCTCGTGAAGATATTTTGGTAAATTTGAACAGCTTCAGGTTCAGCTGATTCTTCCCGGGGATGAGACTGGAGCCTAGAGAGACCTAGCTGGCCTTCTGTCCCAAACCTCTGGCCCGCTGTGTGTATGTGTTCATGGGAAAATAGTGGGAACAAGAGGAGGACCAGGGAATAAAATGAATGGATGGACTGATAGATGGAGCTAACTATGTTTTTATTACACAAAAAAATAGGAAGTGGACAGAAAGCAAGAGGATGTAGAATATTTCTAAATATAGGACATTTTATTTGCACAGCAAGAAATAAACAGATTTGCACATTACTTTGGTCTCATTTTCCTTATAAACTTGACAAAATATTTCAAATCAGATATGAAAAAGTATTAGGTGGATGATGAATTGTTTACAACTTTGCAATGGTCAGAAAGTTATATGATCCTGATCTCTTTCAAGGCAATTTCAGGACATTTCCCAGGACCCTCAGGCAGGGGTCAGCGATATGACAACAATCCCTGAGGAACTCTGTAGTAGAAATGCTGCTTGTGTGTATGTGTGTGTACATGTGCATACAGTAGCCTCGTAGGACAGGAAGAGAGCCGGTTTGATTAAATAATCAAAATGCTTTGATTGTGTACACGATTACAAGCTAGACAAATACAAGTTAGCACATAAATAATCAAACACACACACACACACACACACACACACACACACATATATATATATATATATATGATTGATAATCTTAATGATTTAGTCTAAGAAAGTGAAAAAT
>VUQS01003323.1:2869-29781 GCA_015108495.1 Heterochromis multidens
ATATAAAAAAAATTTTAATAAAATTTAAAAAAAAAAAAAAAAAAAAAAAAAAAAAAAAAAAAAAATAAAAAAAAAAAAAAAAAAAGAAAAAAAAAAAGAAAAAAAGAAAAATTACCATGCTTGGTATGAAAATGTATGCCTCCCAGATAATACATCATTTTCTAAATCCTTCTGTATAGACATTCATGACCATCTAATTTGTGTAAAAATCGAATTTTCCACGTGTCATATAGGACCAGTCATCCATTAAAGTAACACCAGCGCTATCAGTCAAAGCTCTTTTAGTGCTAATGAGCAAATGCTAGAAAGCTTTTTATTTTAGCATGCTAAGACGCTTGAAATGGTGATTAGTTGTTTAGCTAAAACACTAGCTAAACATTAGCTGTTTAAGATTTCATTGAAATGTTGCAGATAGCCTCACCAAACCTCCACCACAGCCATAGCTTCTTTATCTTGTTGATACACTGCACTATAGTCAGGTTTTGGTTTTGTTTGACAAAGTATAATTTCTGCTTCTACCTTTGGTCCTCTAGCTATAGACTGTATATAAATGGATGTAGTTTCCAGGTCTGACAAGTGAACATAATGTGGAAGTACCTTAAACCTCAAGCCTTTCTCTGGAAAACAGCCAGTCCTTGGATGTTTTGCTTTATGACCTCAGTAAATTCACAACCCTGGTTCAAAGAGAAGAACAAAATATGGAAACTACACATTACTTATATGAAAAGTACATTTATTTACAACAAACAAAAGTGAAATGACATTGATTCATCAGTAATGCGTGTAGTTTCTGGAAGGGTGGACCTATGCTGTGTAATTAAATCAAGAGATAAAGCAAACAAAGTTCAAACAAACCCAAATGACCTGGAGGAGAAAGAGAGCCACAAACTGATGGCTGAGGTCCATCTATACCTTCAGGTGAGAAACATTACTCTAAATAGGCCACTCCCCTAATCCAAGTAGAAAACCTGGAAGTGGACGTAGAGGGCTAGGTGCCATCATAGCCTCCTCAAGAGTGAGGGCCCACCTTGTATCCTAGAGCAAAAAGATGACTCAAACCACATACTCTCACAGTTTGAAGACAATCTAACTCTACCAGCCATCACACCAGTGTCATGTGCTGTGTCATTCGGTTTTTCATGCAGGTGCTGCACAATGGCTCAGTGGCTAACACACTAATGCTGTTAAAGTTAAAGCACAGTTAAAGCTGACAATCTTCTCCTCAGATTTTTTAGATGACCTTCCTTCTTGCACTGCCAGTACACGTCTAAGCTTACTGCTCACACAATCAAGGCCAAGATGTTGAAAGTAGCGTAAAAATCAGCAGAATAAAATAAGCACAGTCCTCCAGTAACTTTGAGCAACTGTGGTCTCCACCTTACTACAATCATCATTTCTCTGTCTTTCTCTCTCTCTGTCGTACCAGAGAATGATGGATCATTGGCTTGTCCTTCAGTCTTCTCTACAACACTGTGTCCGTTATTTTCTACCCTTTATCTTGACCTGTCATCTCTCTCTTTTTCTCTCCTCCTCCTCCTCACCCTTGCAGCGTTGGTTCTGTCCAACTTGCTGATAGACATCCGGTGCCACAAAAGGAGGCAATCTTAGTCCAGCATGGAGCCATTGTTGTCTCTAATAGAATGGACTGTGAGGTGAAGAGCAGCTATTGATTCAGCTGACTGAGAGCGAGCAACACATTGAACAAAGGAGGAGAGAACGGAAGGCTGTTGACACCCGAGAAAGAGAAAAACAGACACTTTATGTTTGTGCGATGCATGTCCGTCCATTTATGAGGGGGAGACCGGAGCAGTGCCACTAAGTTGCTGGGTCAGATGTGGTGAATGGACAGATGGTGAGGGAGGAAGAAAATGCATGAATAATAAAAGGATGAGAGTTGATTTCCTCGTGTTGCCTCAGCTGATCAAACATCTGACATATTGGATTTGACAAAGACAGGAAGTAAGTGGAAGAAGGATGGGAATTAAAAGAAAGAAAGTAGAAAAGGGGACAAAAGATATGTGAAGAAGAGAAATGGAGAGGGATTGGAACTGGGAAGAGGTGAGGCAGCAAGCTACAGAAAAAGGAGGGTAAGTGAGTGAAAGCAGAAAGAGGAAAAAATGCTGAAAAAGAGAAGACAGCACAAGTGTATTGTAAAAAGTATCTTATTCTCATCACAAATATGTTTCAAGGCAGATCTGACTACAGTACAATTAGTCACAAAGTAAAATGCAGAACAGCATGGAACAAAATGAAACACCAGGGAACAAGCAAAGCAGAGGAGACATAATAGCTTATTCAGAACACTTAGTCAAGTCTAGCCTCATTAACACCACCAAAGTGATGAAAATAGACGACGAAATGGAGAACATAAGGCGGGAGAGGAAATGACTTATAGTAGTGGTGGGCGATTAATCGAGTTATATTTTCAATTATGATTTTAGCTTCCAACGCTTATGAAAAAGAGCTAATCGAGATAAAACCATTATTTCGCCACATTTGTTTTCAAAATGATATCCAACTTTTTCCTTGTGCTATCAATCTAGCGCATCCTGTTTCTTTACACCAGTGTGCTTTCTCCTCCCATAAAGCTCAAAGTCACCCATTGTTTAGTTTAGATCAAACTAAGATGTCAGAAAAAGAGGCTTTCTTGTCTATCTAGAGCTAAGTTTGCAGGCCAAGTCCCAGTTTATGATTGAGGGCTGCACAAGAAAAAAAAACTTTTTAGTAAGTGTCACTGTCCCCCAGGCTGCAGTTTGAGAATCCTGGACAAGAAGTAAAAGCTGAAAAAAAGGTTTCGTAGGTCAACCTTGTGGGGCTCATCCCTCTTTGTCCATAATTTCCTTTTTATTTACATTTATTTATTTATTTATTTTTAGCTCATTTGGCTAAAGGTCCGACGAGCTCATGCCATGCAGAGGCATCTGTCGTCTTTCCATCTGTTCACAGTTCACATCACTACTCCTCCTAGAATGATCACCTGATGGGTCTTCATCCAAACTGTGCTCAGGTCAAGGTCATATTAGTTGTTTTTTTGTTGTTTTTTGCAAAACTTTATGAATTGGGATGGGTTGTGAGTCAGATGAGCTGATACGTAACGTTGATGTTCTGGTTAGTTGATTTCTGTTACTTAAAAATCTACAGTTAAAAATAATCTTTTTCTCCTCTAAAATTGGAAAATATATTTTTAAAGGTAATGAATAATTGTTATAAATAATAGGGATCTTAAACTGACCCCAATAATCACAATTACTGTTTTTGCCATATTCATAGATTTAGAGTAAAAATTTGAAAATAATAGTGTGGAGAAAGAAAATAAGGAGAAAACATGGATTAAGGAGCCAAATGAGAACAAAGGAAAGGAAAGACAGAGCCTTAAATCACTGACAAATGGAAATTGATTAAAAAAATATAACTCATCCAAAGGTCAATTTTGATAAAACTATGAAAAATTAAAAGAATGAGAAAAACAAATACACATTTCATTTTTGCTGCCTTTTTTTTTTATCCTGTTGTGTGCAGTCAGGCAGAAATGCAGCAATGTTCCAACAGTGACAAGGTAGAAGAAAACTGCAAGCTAGCAAACATAAGCATAAAGAATAACATGATAGAAATTTGGGGGAAAAAATGTGGCTTGCCCAATGCTTTATGAGAAAGGAAATATATTCAAGTCATTTGCACAAGAAAAATAGAAGAAAAATAATTGAGTTAAAATTGTCTGTTGCCCCAGGAGAAAACTACCTTCTGTATGACAAATAATTTACCACTGGAAAGATTGTAAAAAAGAGACGAGTTGAAAATGTAAAGGAAAACAATCTCAAATACCTGAGTGCGCCCAATGCACTTAAATGAGTCACACCTTTAACAGAAACAGATTTAGTGTTCTATACAAGCAATCATTTTAAAAGTTGCCGGGCGAAGATTGGGACTGACAAACAGATGGTAAAGATGGTGGGGATGAGCAAAAAAGTGAAGTCAGCCAGACATATGAAATAAGGAAAATGTGAGACAAACATATACAAAAGACAAAAAGATGAAGACTAAAGATGAGAATAAGAAAGAAAGAGAGTGGAAATAAGACTGAAAAAAGAAAGGGAAGTGTGACAACTGGACTTTAAAACAAAGAGGAAGAGAGAAATGGAGAGAGAGAGAGAGAGAGAGAGGGTACAAGGCACAGGCAGTTGATTAAAGCCAGCAGCTTCAATAATGCAAATGTAATTACTTGTACTGGCCCTCACACTTGCTTAGCACGTAACCGCATTAACACTGGGGTGGTAGAAAAAGAGAGAGTCACAGAGGCTCAGGACAGAAAATGGAGGCAATGAAAAAATGTAAATTAGGAAAAAATAAAGCAAAGTTGAAAGGTGATTTAGATAGTGTATAAAAAAAGTAGGATAGAGGAATTTGGACAACATTTTAGAGAGAGATTGTTGGATGATGATTGAAGGAAGAGAGGGAAGGTGAAATTTGGTGTAAGGGAGTGAGTGTATTGTAGTGTTGGGATATCATAACTGTGAGAACTAAAGTGAAATGTCAGGGGTAGTCAGGAACACTGCTAGCAGCTGTGCTTTGGTATACTTGTTTCCAAAAATACTAAATTAGTTTCCTTTGTATCCATTCATTTTCTTCCGCATATCCAATACAGGGTCGCGGTGGGGGGGGTCCTGTTTTGGGGGGCTCCCGGCTGCCATAGGATGAGAGGCAGGGTTCTCCCTGGACAGGTCACCAATCGGTCACAGGGCTAACACGTAGAGACAGACAGCCATTCACACTCACTTTCACACCTACGGGCAATTTATAGTCACCAATTAACCTAACACCATGCATGTCTTTGGACTGTGGGAGGAAGCCAGAGTAGCCAGAGAGAACCCATGCAGACACAGGGAGAACATGCAAACTGGATTCGAACCCAGTTTGCATGTTCCCAGACTGGATTTGAACCCAGGAACTTTTTGCTGTGAGGTGACAGTACCACCATGCTGCCCTTAATTTTTTCTTGTGTTGTTAAGTAATGACTTTCATTACACTTCTCTGACCTAAAGTGCATATACCACTAGGTTTCATAATTCAGTACAAATAGAAAAAAGATAAAATGCTATGCCCATGCCCATAGACAATAAAATAGTGAACTATAGAGCCCGACCGATTTATCGGTGGGGCTGATATGTCAGCCGATATTAGCTATTTGTCAACATATCGTAAATGTATAGAAAATGTAAAATCTGCATTGCCATATTAACTCAGTAAGGACTCATAAATAACTATGGATAGCAAATGTTAGGGAAGTCTGTATATATTTCATGTGTCTGAAAGGAAAAAAATATTAGCAGATATATCAGATTTTTAAATCACCAAATATCAGTGTCAGTATCAGTTTTAAAAATCCTATAACGATTGGGCTCCAGTGATCTGGGAGCTTGGGTTTTTGGGAAGTATAGAGGCATACATTTTAGCATTTTTACAGCTAAGGCATAAAGCAGTGGAGTGCAAAAGAAACACTTTGGTTAGAAGGAATGTTAAGAATAAGAAAAGTTGCATTCAGGGACTATAAAGGGGTTGAAGGATGGCAGGATGCTATAGATGGAGGCTAAGGGATATATATATAAAAAAAAAAACAACAGCAGGAGAAGGAATGCAGTTTTTACTCTGCCAGCCACTGATGGACTCAGGAGGACACGAGTGCCTCGGTTCTGCTGTGCCTGAAGGACAACTGGAGCTGTTTATTGCTAAATGACTTCTCTTGCCCACCTTTATCCCCCTTTCTCCTTCTCATTTTCTCTCTCCCTCTCTCCATCTGTGGGATGGTTTGCCACATCAGCTGTTCTCAGACCACACTGAAATGACCCCTCAAGGAAACGTAATCCTTGTTGTGTGTGTGTGTTTGGACGTACACGCACACACGCAAAATGCTTATGTGCTGTTTCACATGGCTTGTATTCTGCAAATTCAACCAACTCACACTGCATTCTGTTGTCATTATATTCAGATTAAGTTTTAAAATTATGTCTGTATGTGTGTATATATATATATATATATATATATCATACAACACACAGGGTGACAGTGTACAATTTTCTTAGTCTGTTTTTTTTTTTAAACAAGCGCAGTAATATGTCACATTTTAAACAGGAGCTAAAAGAGTAGCTTTGCATTTGCCTTGGTACAGTTCCTCAGTTCATCCACTGTCTGAAATCAGCTGTGTGAGCTCCCTTTCCTTTGAACCACCTTTCTAGTAATTGGCTGCCCCTAGTAAACAGAAGGATTGAATGGTGGAGCTTATGTTAAAAGGGCAGCATTTAATTTTTTAAAAACAGTTGGCTACTTAATTCAATGACCCAGAAAGATCTTAAAAAAAGGTTACCTGTGTAACTTCGATTCTCTGAGTAGCACAAGCAAGCAGTCTTGTGGTGCTACTTTGGCCTCTCTCCAAAACTACATAGTGAGGCTACTTTTTACCAGCTAGCATGGTTATGCTACGCCTATAGTTATATGACTGTGAACTTTCCTCACTGCCTGTTCTCTGCCAGAGCCGATTGGCCACAAAGGAACAGAATGAATAAAAATCGATATAATAAGTCTACCATCAAAAGCTAACTGCTTAAAGAAATGTTTCCAAATTCTCTTCACTCCTTTATGAAAAGGCCCCCAGCACAGCTATTGACCATTAGCCAAAACGAGTGAAATAAAATCAATATTATGAGTCAGATTGTTAATGCAAACAGTAAAATAATGGCTTTCTAATATGAAGCTTTTTTTTTGCGCACAAGATAGTAACCTAATACTTAAAAGACCATTTCAAGCAGGTCTATTATTCATCTCTTGATATTAGGCTTTACTTGTAGCTTTATAAAAGCACCTCTTCTATCATCTAATTTTGAAGCCAGCGTTATTCAGTCAAGATGAGGCACAGGAACTCTTTGAAGGGGATAATAATGAAATGAAGACCTTGGTGATAAGTACTTACACACCAAATTTGACCCACTCAAGCCTCGTCTCCCTTTCCAAGAACCTCATTCATAATCAGTCCTTTACTTTTCCTGCAAGGCCGGAGCCGCAAATGTTTTATCATGGCAGTGTTAGTTAGGTTGCCCATTTCTTTATTTACAGTTTAAAAATGACTCACGCTTTGTGTGAGGTGTGAAATAGGCCCTGGCAAGCACTCAAAATTTGTAACAGGTGCTGGACTTTTTAAAAAAAAAATGTATGAAAGAGAGAACAGGAAATTTCAGACCCTTTAAGTGTGCGCTGTGATACACAGACTCTCAGGCCAAATAGCTGCAAAACATCAATGTGAATCAAACCACATTAGTTTTCTCAATGAGGGATCAATTTCACGGCTTGTCGAGCAAATTACAGAGAAATATGACAAATATTCCTGTAATAAAATATCTGCTTGATCTCCTTAGCTTGTGCTTTTAATGCTTTTTCCTTGTACTTTGTTGTTATCTAGTTACTTCAGGTTCACAGGACTTTTATCCACTTGCCAGTCTGACCTTCGCACTCCTTTTTCCCGGTTGCTTGTGATGATTTATACATAGCGTTTGAAGGCTGTGTTGTTCTTGCATTCATTTGCTTTGGGAGTAAGCGAAATGCCTAAAGTACCAACAAACATATTAAAGACCAACTATTTAAATGTATTTTACTGTTGCTTTATGAGCCTTGGGCCATTTTGACTGTGTGCTTTTTCTTCTACACCTCAGGACAACTATACATTTGCTCAGCCAGGCATCCAGAAAAAAGTCAAGGCCCTAGAGGAGCTGGTCAGCAGGATTGATGGTGAGTCATCTGCCTCGCTTCCATCCATCCATTCATTCACCCATCCATAAAATACTTTCTGTTCACTGCTCTGCCATTCTGACTTAATTTCCACTTACCTGTTCTTGCTTTTCTGATTGTTTAATTCATTTTCCTTTCTTCACTATATTATCCATCTTTTTTACATTTAACACTTGCATGCAAAACACCTTTAATAAAATACCTTTAATTGTGTTCCAAAATCATCTATTTTTCTTTGTAAAAGTCATAGACTGCATATAGAAGACAGATCTAGCCACACTGACATTTTTGAAGCCTCAACGTCAGCGTTTTAGCCAGGAGCATTTCATCTTTCAGTGTGAGGGTAGAGTGGTAAGTTATCTAAATTAGTTAGCTCTAGCAAGCCAGTTTCATCCAGAAGCTGGACACAACCACCTGATAACTAGTGCTAAATAACAAATAGATTCTGAGAATTTCATGCACCAAAACTAAAGCACTAGAGCATCTGGACCTCACAGTAAGCCATCTTTGTTCTGGTACTAAGCTGTAAACATCCTGTTTTCAAGCTGAAGTTCAGCTTTTTAACACGAGGAACCAGCCTCGAGGGGCCATTGGAGGAGCTGCGGTTTCTTGCATTCAAGTGTTGGTTTTATTTTTCAGCTCCAGAAGTTTCTGCTTGGGGAAAATGGAGATAGAATATGAAGAAAATTGTGTGTATTATGTGGTTTCCCCCATGTTTGCTTTTGGAAGTGTACTTTTCTTATCTGGAAGCAGTTTGGAGTCCAGCAAGGGAAATCTTAACCTGTACATGTATGTATATTTTATATATTAAGCCTATTGAGTATATAGGCTTCCACATTCCCCTCTACCAACATTAACAGTGTCATTAACTTCAAGTGCCCTAGTAGAACTTTACTGCATGTGTATAAATATCTGCTTGTTGCAAAGGGGAGGTGGTAGTGGGAGTAATTGGACTGATCTGATACGCTGCAAGGCACCACAAATGTAAAATGGATAAAGAAAGAAAGAAAAAATAACTCAGAATGCCCTTAATGAGGTCCCCCCCAAACTTTGACTTAACACTTAAACTCTGTTTTGTTTTGTTTTGTTTTTTTTTATTCACACCAGCCAGTTACATTTGTTTTCACACCTTAACTCTTCCCGGCTTTTCGTCACTTTCTAATGACATGACATGAGAATTGTCTCTCTAATTTTCATTCCACTCGGCTGTCTGGAAATGCGTACGTGCTAGTGACTAATAGCACAAAACAGAGGCCTGCCGAGGCCTGGAAGTTAATGTATGCACACCGAGTGTACTCATACACAGCTCAGTGACATTTCACACACGCTCTCAACTCGGTGTTAATTAGCAAAGCTACTTTTCCCTCTCTGGTCCCGTTGTCTTTTCCATTTTGTCAAAACAATACATACGTCACCTGGTTTGAAATAGTTTCTCGTCCAAACTTTGTCACTTAAAACTCGTGCGGCGTTTGCAGCAGCCCACGATGCATTGTGCAAAACAAGGGCTTATCAAAGCAGGCTTTTGTACAATGGTCATGTTCCCGGCTAACCTTGGTGCCGTCCCACTACCCTGTCACCCGCTCTGTCAGCCAGAGGGAGGGGAGGACTCATCCTCTGCATTCAAATGGATGAAGTGTGTGTTTGTGTGTGCGCAGGAATGAGAATGTCAGGAAAAGTTAGTGAGTAAATGCAGGCCTGTCTGTTTGCATGTGTGATTGTGACAGAAGAGGTTTGCTGAAGAGCATGCACGAAAGACGGTTGGTGTGTGTTTAAAAAAAAAAAAAAAGAAAGAAAGAAAAGTGTGTACATTTGTGTTGGTGATTGCATGCGTTTGAGGGAAACATATACACATATACATACACACAGGAGGGAGAAAAAAAAGAAAAGTCCTCCTCCACCTCATCCGCAGTCCACTCCACCCCACCCCAGAAACAACGTAAAAAAAATGACTCGACATCTTTACTGTATCTTATTCCATAAGTGCCCTGTCATCATAGTGGGGGCAGAGAAATTTTATACCTCGCTAGGTTGACATTACCAGCTCTAATGAGATCACAGATAGCTTTTATCTTGTGTTACGGGATTGTTTTTCGCCCTGCTGTTGACATAGCATCTGTTTTGAGAACAATAGCCTCTCATCTCTTCCAAAATGACCTATCAGCGCTTATCAGATGCAGGTTTATCCAGAGTGGTGTGTATTTTGATAGTGGGTGGGGTCTTGTCTTATCATAGTCTATCAGAAATGTACCAATACTGGTATCTCATTGTGTCTGATAAAAGTCCTAATGTTTTATTTTAATTTTATTTTTATTTCTTTGTAATTGTTGTATTTTTTTCTATCATTTTTTTGAGATTACAAATTATTACATTTCAAGCATAAATTGTATGTAATCTTTAGGCTCAATAATTTGAGATTTCTTGTACAACTTACTGCAAATGATCAAAGCTATTCTACTCCATTAGAATGAGCTAGTAACCTTGGCTAAAAGGCAAATGAAAATGCATTAACTGTTACTGTGCGACACTACTGTTCTGTTTGAGCTCTGTGTATGTGATATAGGGATGTCAGTAGTTGATGAGATATTTGTTAGAGGGAGATGTGGCGGAAAAACGTAGCTGTTGTTGACACCATCTCAGCGTTTTTATTGTATTATTGTTTGCAGTACAATGTGAGTAGGGATAAGAGTTTCCTTTTCTCTGATTCTGTATAATGACATCTACCTCCTTCTATAATATATCGAGGAGATGTAGAGAAAGCATAGCTGTCACTGCCCGATCCGTACAGGAAACCTGATTTGTTTCACCCACATGCCCAAGGCCCTCTTTCTGTTCTTTCCTTCCAGAATAAAAGCCTCAGATCTCTACATAGTTTGATTGTTGTCCTCTAGTAGATAGAAAGAGAGCTTAGGTAATAAGCAACTGGGACAAAAAGATACTTACACAAGTATGTTGAAGCAATTTATGTCAGTTTTCAGGATTTAAAACAAGATCCTTTCTTTCATTTTATTAGATATAAAATAGAAAATTTATTTTTCTTATTAATGAAAGAATGCACAAGTTTGTTGTTCATGTGTTGAATGTATATTAAATGGCACTAAAGAAATAGGTTGAAAAAACAGCTTTATGAAAAAAACACTTGTTGCTTTGTTTGAATGTGTTAGAAACTTTTGCCCCCTATAAACAAAAGTTCCTATGCAATAGTTGCATAAAGCAATTGTAAACAAAGGACGGAATTGGCTTAATTATTCATTAACTTATGATAAATGCCATACATAACTATATATAATTATTATTACTTTGTTGAAATAAAGTCAAGTCACACTCAACATATTTTATTAATATGCAATATACAGTCTAAAGGTATTGACAGCAGTTATCAACATGAAATCTGAAAGCTTTCTTTTTAAATATTTCTACATTTAGAAAAAGTTAGAGACAGACAGAGTGTTCTAACACAGAAGAAATAAACCTTAATAGTTAAATGAAAGAAGACCTCTTTGTAGAAACAAGCAAAAAGTTACAGGCTACATTTGTATGCAGCACTGTTATCGACTTAATCAGCCAGAACTCGGTTTTGTGTGTTCTGCACCAAGAAGATGAAAGGCCTGTGACTCGGCCGAGGACTGAGAGGAAGCAGAAGAAGAAAGCCAAGAAGCTGATACACAAGAAGAAAAACAAGAGCAAGACTATCCTAATTAAAATTAATTAGTTAAAATTAATGTTAGGTAACAATAACTTTAAAGCAACACCAGTAAGAAAAAGATTTCTTTTTAACGATGCCGGTGACAGCGACAATATCACTATGGGATGTTACTTTTCACTAATATCTTAGTGGATGGATGGATTAAATAGGAAAAAATGGCTCTTGTTGAGTAGTCTAAAAGTAAGCAAAACACTTAGAAAGCAGTCAAAATTAAGGATAGTCTAATGGAAGTTAGACATTGTCCACAAATATACTGCAGATGTATTTAAAAGCCATTTGATGCAATTATTCACATTCCTTACCAGTCAAATAGTATTTGAAGAGCCATGCTGTGGTATTCAGATGAATTTGCTGAGTGTGGCTAACTTTAGTAGCTGCTAATGTTACCAGCTAGCTAGATCTTTACTAGGAGCCTCTTTACTTGCAGGTGAACACTCCTATGCTGAATGTGATTACGCACTGCTCCATTTAAGTGAGTTTATGCCAGTTTGCTCTCACACAACTGTTCACTTTGTTCAATTTAATTCAGTTGAATTTATATAGCACCAAATCACAACAACAGTCGCCTCAAGACGATTTATATTATAAGGTAAAGATCCTATAATAATACAGAGAAAACCCCAACAATCAGACTATTCCCCTATGAGCAAGTACTTGGCGACAGTGGGAAGGAGAAACTCCCTTTTAACAGGAAGAACCTCTGGCAGAACCAGGCTCAGGGAGGGGCAGCCATCCGCCGTGACTGGCTGGGGGTGAGGGGAGGAAGACAGGACAAAAGACGAGATCAAAATCAAGATACTGCAGAACTGCCTTAATTCACGGGCTGCCATCTTTCTTATTGTCTGCCTTGCACATTTTAACACCAATAACTTGGGCTCCAAAAGCATCTTAGACCAAACAGTTAACTAGTGAGGGCAGCAGTGATTAATTATGAATATCCCTGCTGTGCACTCACCGAGAGGGGAAAAAGACAGAGTTTCATGGCTGTATCATAAGACAAATTAAGTAAACTGTATGTTGTAAAAAAATTGCCTTTTCTCTAAGTAGAAGAAGTTGGTGGAGTAACCAAAAAAGGGAAATCACAGTCACTGAAGGAGAGGCAAGAATATTGTGATCAAATGTCTGTTATAATTTGCTTGAAAAGTGTGGCTGACTTTTTTTTTTTGTGTGTGCTCTATTCCTGGGAGATTTGTGTTTAATTACAGTGACACAAATTTAATCCCAGAGAGAAACAAATGGTTCTGGATTTGTGCCAGGAAGCCCCAGCATGTCCTCGACATTTGGTCTATTCAGTGACGCTAATCTTTGGTGTTGACCAAAAAATGTTCTTTCAAAATCCTGACTGCATACAGTTTATTATAATTCTGGACAGACATGGATATAAAATCCACTCAAGACAACTTTTTTTCCATGCGCGTTTAATTCTCTGTAAATTCAGTCCTACAGTGTAAGCTCACATTGAACTTGAAGTAGGGGGACCAGAAAACAACTGCAAGAATTTGTTAAAAATCAAAGTTTATTACTTCACTTTGATTCGTGTAGTTGAAAGAGCTGGTGACATTGTTTGTAATCTTTTACTTTGAAATGCCTTCATTTCTCATCCTTGCCCGTCCCTCAGATACCCCTCCTCCGTAATTATCCTACTTTAAATAAGTGACGCTAACACCCATTAGCCTTGCTTAACGCTAGCACATGTTCCTCCTCAAAAGAACAGCCAGTTTGTCAGCATGTAATGTTTTTCTGATCTCTTTATCGCTCCTTTATCTGTCTGTGTATTTGTTACATGCAAGTGCATTAGCGCGAGTTCATCAACATGCAAATTGCTAAAAGGTGAATTTATTTATGCAAATGAGAGCATGTACTTGCAGCATGTGTATCGTGCCTGGTTTTAATAGAAAGGCTGGTAGCTGCACTGTGAGACTGTATTACATAATGAGAAGCAAAAGAAGCTAGTATATTCTCATATGTTTGAAAAAATACTTTTTTTGTGCAGTAGTTTTTAGACATTTAGTTTTTGTTACTCCAGCAGTATGCTTTGCTCTGTTTTTTGGGTTTTTTTCTTTTCAACCAAAGCCCCCACCTCCCATTTTTTTAAGCCTTATGTTCAGGCCAACTGTGGTGCCATTTAACCTGATTTTTTTTTCTCCCCTATCTTCCCACACAGTCCTCCACAACCTCCAGATACTGTGTGTTGCAGGTTTTCCAACATTTTTACATATATTTTCATTTTCAAGAGATTCACAAATGTCTTCACCGCAGTCGTTTCAAACCCTTTTTATCCAAATCTTTAGGAATGTGTGAAAGCCATATTGCCACGCTGCAAGTCCGCTATCTCATTGGTTCCTTTTATTTTAAACTTTTGAAGACCCAAGATGGGATTTTGCATATTACATGGCATTTCTTTTATGTGAAATAAAAGATGAAGTCTGCTGTCTCTGTGGTTTGTGCTGATTAAACTTTTTCATTTTATAGAGATATAGCTGCGTCATGCAGGAGAGTGTTTGAGTCTCTCTGTGTAACAGTTAAACAAATAAAGTGGGATTTAGGGAAGCTAGAGACACACACAACAGCCAATATGTGTACACACAGCATGTCCATCTAATTAGTTTACTCCCCACTGAAGGAACCAAGGCTGTGTCTGAAGTAAATATATCTTAACTCCTTTATACTTAGGTACAACTTCATTGTATTTAAGATAATATAGGAGATACTTTATGTCATATTTTGGAAATTCTTTTACATTCTTTTATTCTGTTATAGCAGTTAAAGTAATAATAAAAATATTGCATGTGGTACAAAAGATTGCCTGTATCTGTCCTTCTGGCAGTGGAGCTGAATCAGTCTGTTAGAGAAAGTGGGCCAGAGAGAGGTCAGGATTATCCATGATGGTTAACAGTCATTTCAGTGACCACCTCTCCACCACAGCTTCAAAAGTGTCCAGTTTGCAGCCAGTCACAGAGCCAGCCTTCCTAATCAGTTTATTCACTCTGTTGGTGTCACCAGCTCCAATGCTGCTCCCCCAGCAGACCACAGCAAAGTACACTGTGTTCTGCTGGAGGAGCAGACCAGAGTGCGTAAACTGCGTAACTTTTTCAGCATTTTTTATTATATTTTCATCTGTTTGGGATAATGATGCCATCCGAGCTCAGTTTACTAGTGAGAATTCCTTCACTCTTTATTTGAAAGTTCAGTTGCTGCCCCAGCCCCTCCTTTTGTTGATGACTATCTGGCCAGGTTGCTATTGTGGCAGTGTCCCATATGATTCAGCAATCTCTCAGCTGTCTTGTACTGCAGTTGGCAACAGTAGCTGAAGGGACACTAACCAGAACCTGCAGCAGGTGAAGAATGGGTTATGTATAGCTATGCCAAGTCCACCGAGGCTGCGGAGCAGAGCACGGGCTATTTTTTTGGCAGCTGCAGTCTAAGACGCTGAAGTTGGAGTTAATCCACAGGATGAGAGACTCACTGGAGAGGCAGCTAATTAGATTGCTAAGTTATTTATTTGCCACAAAGTACTTGACAGCCTTATAAACGCTTAGAAACATTAAAAATTCATACAGAGGAAACGTGTGCACGCATACCCACCCACCCCATCCCTGCTGTTTGGCAGGTACAGACAGTGGTAAATGCTGACTAGTCAACAAGATTATGGTTATGAAAAATGAAACAATACACTGTAAATACGCCACAGTGTATATACTAAATGAGGGGGCAATTGAAATAGCTGAGAATAAGCAACAATCAAAAGATGGGCCATTTCAATATAAAACAGCTGTTTTAGAACAAACTAAGACTGTAAGATGATGAAAGAAAGAAATTAAAGCCAGAGCAGGAGAGGAAAAGAGAACGCGTCAATGAAATTACTTTTTATACCGAATAAGGCGGAATTGGCCTCATCGGCAGAATCCTGGGAGCTTCTCACTAGTCACTGTACGACCTCTGACCTTCTGCTGTCCACCAGCCACAGGCTACAGTCTGCTGTGGAGAGTAGACTAGCCTGCTCCGTGGCCTCCATCCTAAACTTTAACCAGCAGTTGGAGGGAAGACAAGACTCATCAGTCAATCAGTGTCTATGAGACATGTCATCCTCAACCTCCCTCAGCCTTTATAACAACCCTGCCCAGCATGCTGAGCAGCGTGCCAGCCAGACAGTTAGAAAGTCACAAGTTTAAGTGCCTCACTTCTGTTTTTTTTCCTTCTTTCTTTCGTTCTTTCTTTTTTTTCCTATCATTTTCCTTCTCCCACCCCACCACGATATCATCTCATGACAAATGACTGCTCCTTCCACCACTCCCCCACCGCGCATCTCTTCCCCCCTGTGTTTGGTGAAGCCGCTAATATTAGGCAGAGCAAGTTCATTAGTGTAATTTAACATTGTCTAAAGTTGTTCCACACTCTCCCTCTCTGTTTGGCAGCTAGCTAAGATCTGCCACCGTGATGCATTTACCGTTAATGAGCTTGCCTTGTTTATGCTTTTACAGCAGCATGTGATAATTAAACTGCAGAGAGGAGTGTGAAATAATAGCTTTGTGTTTACTTTGCGCCTTGCTCATGTGGTGGAGTGTGTGTATTACTGTTAAACATGTATGTAAGCAAAGGAAGACACGTGTCAATCAAGTGCTAGAGAGCAATACCGTATGTGGTGTTGTCTAGAAATCTCTTCTGTAATGTTTCGCCAACTAAAGGTTAAAAGCTGGATTTGTGTGTGTGTGTGTGTGTGTGTGTGTGTGTGCTTGCCAGTCAGCCCTGATTAAGAGCACAGAGTGTGAGAGAAGAGGATTGGATAGTTCCTTGCTAACTGGTTTTTCTCATAGATTCCCTGACAGCTCTGTAATTACAGCTCTATTATGAAGCGTGTGTGTGTGTGTGTGTGTGAAAGAGAATGAGTGTCATGGGTTTGATGACTATGGAACAGGGAGTCACTGAATATTGAGTGGTATTTTTAATCTTTTGTTATGTAAAGACGCATTAAACAAACATTTATCAAGAGCAGAGGAAGGAACAAAGGCAGGCGTTCTCACTGTCACTCCCTCACACGCAGCAAGTTTTTTTAACAGACGTTTCCGTGTCTCATCCTTTTTTCCCTGCGAGTGTTCATGCCAGAATGCCATGCCATGACACTGACATTGACACTGGCACTGACGTTTGAACCACATATTGAGAACACGCTGAGATCGCCCAATAATGCAACATATGGTCTCCTCTCTGTGTGTTTTGTTTGGTGGTTGGAAACATCGGAACTAATTATAGGAAGCAAAAACAAAACACAGTTTTAAGGGTATAAGGAGACACCAAGTTGGCATCTGATGTTCAGCTTTTTGTAGGTGTGAAGTAAGATGCAGTGATGCCACAAGAGTTAAAATAATGTAGGAAATTAGAATCCATCTTACCTAAAATACAGGTCTTATTCTTCTAATTGTCAAAAATATTCAAAACCGGGGCAGTTGCATGTTTCTTCATTACAGTGGACTTGGAAGTTCTGCTCATTTAAGATTGCTTTATAGTATGTAGCATGCTGTCCACCTTCATAGAAATATAGCGTAAACTGCAACTACTATGATAGGTCCGTTTGGTAGCAGTATACTGTGTAAACAAAGTGTATTGATTAGGGCAGGGATGATGCAATTCAGACACACCGGCACACAAGTATAAATGCAAACAGCAACTTTTCCCACTATGGCGTAAGCTCTATGGGGATTTAATGCAGGAGTAAAAATCTTTTAATGTTTCAGCCTCGGGGCAAAAAACAGAGAGGGAATAAAAAGCTGTTGTTTTCGTAATTTTGCATCATGGCTAACTCTATCCCTCTTTCACTGTGTTTACCTGCATTTGTCTTCTGCCTACAGATATCTGCACATCTATATGCACGCATCTATTTATGGAAATTAATATTGAGTTAACTCCACGTACACTCTAATTGTGCTAGATCTAGCTGCAGTCATTCCCCATGTGTATTAATACACGTAGAATAATACTTCCAAACAAGCATACTATTTAAATCTGTGGGGAAAAAAAACACAGCTTTAAACAGACTTAAATATCAAGCATGTTTCATAAGATTTGACTATCCCGTAACTTTTTATTCCTGCAGTAAAATAAACACCACTGATGCAGAGAGGTCAAACTGATGGTATAAAGCTTACCTTTAGAAATCCACTGAAAAGACAGATTTTTGAAGACACTGTGTCTTTCGACAAGGTTATGGTCACACTTGGCATTCGTGGTTTTTCAGATTGACTTGGGTTAGAAGTCAGCATAATAAATTTTTAATCAGTTCCTGCTCAAAGCAGTAATGTCAAAGAAATAATTACTACACGCCCTATACGTTACATACATCCATGCCTTGGCTCCTCACCTCTGGATGCCATTGACCTACTTTATATGCATTTCATTCCTCAGTGCAGTGGCCTGCAATTGCTTTAGAGGGTTGTTTAACAATACAATTATACTTCCATTTTTCATCCTGGTTTAGCTTTTCTGAGACAGTTTTGATAGCTCTGTAATTACATCTCTGTTATGAGGAAAAGGCTGTGCGTGTGATAGTGACTGCAGCAGTAATTAACAGAGAAGGGAGTTATGAAGGAATCTGTCTAGCTACATACTTGTTACTGTCACCTTTACCATAGCTAGATTTTTTTTCTGTTCCTTGCAGCATCTCTGCTGTTTTACTTTAGTCTTTACACAGAAAATGGTGGAAGAAGTTCAAATCTTTTTTTTTTTTTTAATTATTATTATTTTGGCAGAATCTGTGCACCGCCACATGCAACACTACGAGGTGGAGTACCTGCAGTTTGCCTTTCGCTGGATGAACAACCTCCTGATGAGAGAGTTGCCACTACGATGCACAATCAGACTGTGGGACACCTACCAGGTACAAAAACACGCATGGTAGAGTTACTGTTATTGTGCTTTCTTTTTTATTATCACTTCATTTGTATGTATTTCATTTGTAAGTTTTCAAAAACAAGGATTTCCTTAAATATTATGATAATATCTTATTGTTTGATATCATTGCATCTGAGCCAACCTAACAGTATGATGCAGCATTACACAGAGATTCTTCTTTTAACATTACAGTGCTCTCTCCATGGTAATCGTAATTATACAGAGCTTGTTGTGCAGCCTTACTTTGCTGCTTGGCCCCATCACACAGCCTTGCTAATAAAAATTTACACTTCAGTTTGACAGGAAGATGTTATTTGTTCACGACATCATGTGGAGTGAGACATAGAAATGTGAATAATAAACATTTCTAAACCATTCCACAATGAAAACACACTCTTGATAACCCCATATATGAAACAAAAGTTTTACCTGAGTTAACTTAGGGTTTAATTTTTATTTATGTATGAGTGTCAGAGTAAAAGCTCCTGCTGACCTTGACGTCAGACTGTGAGACAGGGCACGAACTTAATCCTCTTCAAACAAATCTTGACTTTTTCATCCTGCTTTTTTGTGACATTTACACCGAGCTTATTAGGCAGCTTGTAGAGTCAGGCAGATTTTTAACCTCTATTGGCGTGGTTGAAAACCCCCAAAATGTCTGCTATTATTTGAGTGAGGTGTGTGTATATGCTTGTATGTGTATTTGTAGTCCACAGATACAGATCAACAAAATAGACATTTATTAAAGAAAGGCCTTCAAAAGTATAAAATTGTCTTAAATTTACTTTAGATTGGTCATGGTGAAAATTTTACTGTTAGTATTGTTGCTATTTTTGCCCCCTGTTGACATTTAGATAAAACAATGCTTTCATGAAAGCCATGCTATTCTTCTTTTTTTTTTTTTTTAGTTCCACTACCCTTTTTAGGTTGTTTTTATATGTGTAAAAACATTAAACATTCATTAGCTAACTTATTGGCAACTGGTGTGGCTTATGTATATAAAAAAAAAAAAAAAAAAAATTTCCCAACAGCATGGGGTCAAATTAACAGACTTGCAATGCACAGATGGAAACCCCAAAGATCTTAAAGAAGAGCAAGGCTTAACTAGCTTTTAATCGTTAGTCTGTGAAAATGGAAAGATGCAAGATCAACATCAGACGCTTCGAGAATAACAAATATGAAATGCTTCAAAAGCAAACTGTACTATACGTCTAACATTTTTCTTTTCACATTATATTAACACATTTAGACAGTGTTCTTAAACTCATGCAAGTATTTAAATTTGATCTTACGGTTATTTGTGAACTGATATGAGTGTGTTTACATGGAAAGAATATATCTTTACTTTTTTATGCATTACCATCGCCAGTTTGGTCTTGAATTTGAAATATCAATAAAAAAAAGTCTTTAAAAGTAAATTAGACTTCTTCATACCTGTAGACTCCCTGAGAGAGAGAGTGTAAGACATGTTAGATTAGATAAGAAGTGTCAAGAGAAGCGGAATGAAAAGTTGAAGTCAAGTTTGAAATAAACTTCTCTATTGATGGCTCTGTGCCAGACGTATGCACAAACACGTATGCATCTTTTTTGTTTTGCTTTGTCGTCTCACAGTCACAGTGTCTGGCCTGTTGTTATTCCTGTTCAGCATCTTCACCATGACTCAGAGTTTCTGTCCTATTCTTTTCCTTACGTATTGTTCTTACCTTTCAACTGGAAATGCTGATTTTTCTCATCACATAACCTTTAGTTCATGTCACTTGTGTTTGCGTCGCTCAAAAGACTGACGTTTGCAAGTCTAACTAAAATAAACTAAAATCAGACATTTCCACAAATCTGAAGTATTTTGCTGTGTGAAATGAATGTAGCAAAGTGAATGAAGTTCACTTCTGAAGTTTGTGACTGAGTAAAATATGAACTTGATCAACTAACGCTTACCATTTTTGTTGCACTTAAAAGGACAATGAGGAAAAGGAGAAGTACGTAGATATGAGAGAGAGAAAGCAAATTTAGAATGGAAGGTGAGGGAGTGAAGTCTACAGAAAGATTAAGAATGACTGCAGCAAGTAAAAATAGAAGTGTACAAGAACAGAAATATTAGGAGACTCTAAAACAGTAAAGTTTAACGTGGGCATGTTGCAGCTGAAGTGCATAGTTCACTGTCATCAAGCCATATCTTAAATAGTACATGAATATAGTCAAAATCTTTATGAACTCTTTGGGCAGTCTGACATAGATCGCAGCTGGCACACAAAAGGGACATAACAGAAGGCATGTTTGTGCCTTGGTTGAATTAAAACACCTTCAGGTTATTTGAGGTCCAGGATGAATCAGATTTGTCCTTTGCATAAAAAAATATCTGATGTCAGCATGTTTATCTGCTTTTGTCCAATGAATGTCCAGTTATGTATTTTAATCACTCGAGCCAAAATCGTCACAATTCACTGTGTGGAAGAGGAATATAGGAGATGCAGGAGGCAGAAAACTGAAACAAAAAGCAAGCCTTTAATAGCTAATAATAAACTATAAACTAAATAATCCAAGGAAGGGGAGAACCCGAGGACCCAGGGATTAAATCCAGTACAAACAAACAACGCGACAAAGGAAAGGCACACACACACACGCGCGCGCTGAGGGTTAGTAGATACAGGTGGGAGAATGCGACACAGTGTAGACAATCACTCAAAGCAGGTCAGAACTACCAAAGTAAAACAGTAAATAACCCAAAAGATAACTGCTAAGCACCGAGAAACTTGCACTAAACATGACACCAAAGGAACACTGGGGAAACTAAACAATAAGTACTCCATAAACACTAAAAAGTAACTAGAACCTAAATATAACTGAACTAAAGGTTCAAGATACTAGAATGCAAATAAAATATAACCACAACCTAACAATAATCAAACACTAAGAGCATAAGCCACAATAAAACCAAACAGAAAAACACCTAATAATAAATGAGAATCCAAAACTCCACAGGAAACTCAAATTATATAGTACATTTAAAAGTGTTGTACCCATAATAGGACAGGTAACAGGTTATGCGAAATCAGAAGTCTTGAGAAGATTCATCATGTAATTGGGAGAAAAGATGAACTTCACTTTTGCAGTGTTCCTCAAATGGAAAAAGGCAACATTTCAGTACAAAGTTGACATTGGTGTCACATTTTAGCATTGAATCAAAAGGGAATCCCTAGTTCTTAGCACTGTCATGAAGGGTTAATGTCAGTGGACTTGAGTGGCTAATTATCCTTGTAGATCTGTTGGAGGAACCCAAAGGGATCACTACCCATATTTAGCTGAAGAATGTTTTTGGACATTCAGCATTTCAGATCACCGGGGGGACTTCAGGGTGGATGTAATTCCTGCAAAGTTATCTGCATTTAAAGAGAGGTATATTTGTGTGTCGTCCACATAGCAGTGGAAGACAACATTATGCTTGCGGGGAAATGAAACCTAGTGGGAGCATATGCAAGGAAAATGAAATAGACCTGAAAATGGAACTCTCCAGAGCAGAACAAGGACTATCATTGCCCGCTGCAGCCCAAGACGGTGGAATTGGAGACTAAAGAGAGGCAGCTAAATGGTATCAAAAACTGCTGCTCCAGTGTCACGCTCAGCCTGTCAATAGGGAAGCAAGAGGTGGGGGTTAGCAGGTTAGCAGCATCTGAATTTCAAAACAAGATTGTCCATTAGTAAATTGATTGCAGATGGCAGTGTTCTCTCATACAGATAAACAAATAAAAATCCAACATACCAAAATGAGCCACAGTTTCTTGGACAGAAAATCTTAGTGTGTGTGTGTGTGTGTGTGTAAGAAACACTGCCTGTGTTATACTCTGGACTATTCTAATTAACTAACTGAAAATAACAAACTGAAGGCAATCTTTTTTGAGATGTAGGAGCAGCCCCAGCTCTACTATATAAAGGTCTGTATTATAATGTCTGCATGGTGTCCATAGTAACAAGCAGTTACTTTTCATCATGCATCTTCAGTTAAGAACTGAGTGACCGTTTGGGTGGAACAGAAAGTACTGTTGTCTTCTCTCTATAATCGACTCAGAGCATCATAAGCTATGTGTTTCCCAAAGAGAAATTGGCCTGGCATTTAGTCACAATTCATGTCTCATGTCCTGAACGCTGTTTACATAGTGATGTCACAATAGTGGCTACAGTGATAGTTATCACCGCAGGGCAGCCTCGGTTTAGGTTTTGCTATTCTTTGCGATTTAAACTCATTTTGATGATTTGTGGAGTCACACAACACAAATTATCTGTCACACATACCAAACAGAAGACTGGCAGTTCCACAAGCCTTACATAACATTTAAAACTATTTGAACCCAAATATCGACACTACAAGAGAAATCATCTTTGCAGTGTCTGTGCTTGGCAGCTATACAGTACTATGCAGAAGGTTAGCCAATTGGAAGCACTCAGTCAGAAGGGTACTCTATTGCTTTAGCATTCCCTTTCACCTGGCAGCTTTTTTTTTTCTTTAATCAAATATTGATGAAGCAGACATGTTATTTTATTTCCTGTTATTACTTTTCCTACATTACTTACAGTGTAAGTGTGCCACTATAAGTTTGGTCTTATATTCAAGAGTTAGTGGCAGCTAATGTGGACTTGAGCATCTAGCCTGAAGCTGAGGCAAGGACTGGGCTCCAGAGGTCTGGTAATGTCACTTGTTTCTAACTTCACAGTTTGTGGAGTGTTGGAGTCTTCACCAACACCCAGAGTCAGTTCAGATAGTTTGGACTCTGACTCAGATGACTCTTGGTCACTTCACTGTAGAGGTGGGAGACCCTTGTATTTCCCTGAAAGGAGCTTGGGGATGTACTTGTAGCTAGGGAGAAGGGTTTGCAGGCCACCTTGCTTAGACTGCTGTTGCTGCACAACTGCCCTAGAGAACAGGCAGGATTCATTATAGCTTGAATTATTTAAAAAAAACAAAACCTAGGAAGTTTTGTGAGATATTATGTGGTGCAAGTAAAAACCCAGATAAACCAGGGCACTCTAGAAGTGAAATAGTATTTATAGTTTATTTTTCAGGCAAATTGGCAAAAACAGACTAACATGGATCAGCCCAAAGTCTTCATCGAGGTCTGACACACATCTGAATGAAATACAAGCTGTGGGTAGCAGTCTACTAACACATGTGACTTACTATAGAACACAGTGTTAAAATGAAGGCAAAACCCCTGCATGCCAGAAGAATATGAGTATCATAATTAAAACAATACTAAGTAATAGGCACACAAGCATCCATGTCCCAACCATATGTTGTAAAGAAATTAAAATAAGAAAAAGAAAAGAAAAGCACAATGTATAAAGAAACTGAAATAAAACAGAAAATCTTCTGTACATAATTTTGTCACTTCAGTGTTTCACCTCCCAGTGTGGCCTAATATTTAACAGTTCTAGAGTTTCATTAATTTTGCATGTGTATGGGGTTAATCAACATAACCAATTTTTCCAAATTGAAGATTGCATTGTACTAAAGTGAACAACAATACATTTTTAAATGTAGAAACACTTCAGTGACCTTCTGACCTTGAAACAAATTAGGACTATAAGCAGTCCTGTAAAACACTAAGGACACCCCATGATTCAGGAGCTTGTAGAACCACCTTTAGCTGCAATAACTTGAAGTGATCATTTTCTGTATGACTTTATTAGTCTCTCACTGTCATTGTTGTGGAGGAATTTTGGCCCACTCTTCTTTACAATGTTGCTTCAGTTCATTGAGATTTGTGGGCATTTGTTTATGCACAGCTCTCTTAAGGTCCTGCCACAGCATTTCAATCAGGTTTTTGACTGCTGTGCTTTGGCTGCTGTGCTTTGAATCATTTTTCTGTGGCATGACCCAGTTTCAGCCAAGCTTTAGCTGTCAGACAGATGGCCTCACATTTGAGTCCAGAATACTTTGGTATATGGAGGAGTTCATGGTTGACTCAATAAATGCAAGGTGACCAGGTCCTGTTGCTGCAAAACAAGCCCAAATCATCACCACCGAGGTTGACAGTTTGTATGAGGAGTTTGTGCTGATATGCTGTGTTTGGTTTTTACCAAACATGGAACTGTGCATTACATCTCCACTTTGGTTATGTCTGTCCAAAGAGCATTATTCCAGAAGTCTGATGGTTTGTTCAGATGCAGCTTTGCAAACCTAAGCCATGCTCCCATGTTCTTTTTGGAGAGAAGAGGCTTTGTCCTGTAAATTTGTCCAAATAAGCCATACTTGTTCAGTCTTTCTCTAATTATACTGATATGAACTTTAACATTTAACATGCTAACTGAGGCTTTTAGAGTCTGACATGTAGCTCTTGGGTTTTTTGGAGTTTCTCTGAGCATTGCTGAGACTCTGAGGACTTTGCTGGGAGATCCACTCCTGGTAAGATTACGGCATTTTGTTAACACACACTTGAATGCTTCAGACCAGCAAACTACATCTTCTGCTTTTCTAGAGGTGCTCACACTTGCTTATGATCATTTAATCAAGTGCATTTGATTAGCAGCACCTGGCTACCACTTACCTTATTTATTCTTTTGGAAGCAGTAAGGGTGGTCTTGGAAAACTTTCTTTTTTATATGGCTGTATGTACACAGTCCACCTCAAGTCAATCACTGAATGATTAAACAGTGTTGTTGCTTTGTCGTGACTTGACAGCAATGCTGGTACACATTGTACTTGTAATCCATCCTCTAAATATTTGATGTTTTACAATGTCGTTTGGACGGGGCCCTCAACACACACTCCACACTGCCTTTTTATGCAGCACACAAACACATATTCACCTCTTCTTGGCAGGCTCGGTCACAGTCCCTCACCTCCAGTCCTGACCTGGTGAGGGAATTAGGCCATTTCCACTCATGAAACTTTCAGAGGAGCTACCCTCTGTTGTCCTTTTTAAAACTTTTTCATTGCATGGCTTTTCTTTCACGCTCCCCTTATGCCCTTTCTTCTTGTCATCTTCTTTCTAATCTCCCAGTTTACTCTCTCGCTTTTTTAACTCTTGGTCTTCTCCATCACACTTGCCCTCAAACTACTTTTCGGTGTGTTTACGTTTGCATGTTGTTCTGACCTTTTCCTGTTTGCTTAACATACAGCTGATAGTTTAGTTTTTGTATAAACCCCTTTACAACACGGCCACATGCATTATTTATTAATGTTTAAAAAAACTGTTTTGTGGAAAGGCTCTTTAACGTAGGTTCTTAACTTGCTACAAAGATGTTGCCCTGGTAGGGACAAAAAACTGGAGTGTTTGGGTTTCTCGCAAATTCTGATATTAAACAGAAAGACCTTACCCTTTGCCACTGAGCCTCACTATATTCGTGAATGTGTGGGTGTCTTCCAGGGGAGATTTTAACCTGAGTGTTGTAATGTCTCTGTTGTGGTCTTCTCTCTGCAGTGTGGCCATCTGTTCAGTAGTGTGATCCAACACAACACAGCACTTCCTCTTTCTTTCGCTGTGTCTCCTGTCATTTCTCTCTGTCTGCAGACTCTTCTCAGCATTCGTTTGTTCTGTTCTGTTCTCTTTCTTTTTGTCTATTTTGTCCTCAGTCTGCTTCTCCTCTTTTTCTCTCCAAGACTTTTCCCCCCTATTTGTGTCTATTGATCTTTGAAAGAGGAAGAAAGGCAGAAACCAAGAGAAGGACACAAGATTTAGAGCGAAACACACGCATGCAAAGACTGCTCTTCCCTGGCCGAAAGGCAGGCAGGCAGACAGACAGACAGACAGACAGACAGACAGACAGACACGGACCAAATTATCCCTGTTGCGTGGAGCATGAAATTAGCAAGTAGCTCAGTGTGGCAGCATTAGCATGGCTGTTAAAGGGATACCATGACATTTTGGGCTTCTGAAACATGGTCCTTTTCCATATGGATGGTTGAGTTTACCAAGCAGGGAGCTGTTTACCCATGTTTAAAACCAGTGGGTAAGATCTAACCAAATGTATGGATTGCTGGTGGCGAAAAAAATGTGGTAATTTACTGCAACGTAGGTCAGAACATTAGCTTAGATTGAGGTTAAAAGCACAGACTAAATTAGTCAAATGCACACAGCAGTACCCAGCTTCTTTACAAACGTTGAATTCTTGTGGCTTTGATGATCTTATTAATTCAGCTTTTATCTTCATTAGTGGTCAAAGGAACTAAGTAACCTACTATTACTGAAGTAGTGAGGCACAATTTTTAATTTCAGGCTACTTTATTTTTTCACTCTACAACATTTCATAAAAAGTTTATATTTTAGAGCTAAAGTGATTAATTAGTAAGTTAGACAACAGAAAATATATAATAAAAGACAGAAAATAGGAGACTGTGATGGATATTTTTTCATCATTTTCTGATATTTTTTTTTGACCAAATTATATTTCAATTAATTGAGAAAACAACTTAAAATTTCAGCATTGCAGCGCTAGTATTAATAATGATGATAATATGATTTTCCTTATTTTCTGTCTCACATATATATATATATATATATATATATATATATATATATATATATATATATATATATATATATATATATTTTTTTTT